>VZTB01003849.1:715837-771136 GCA_013397245.1 Thryothorus ludovicianus
GACAGCGGCACCTCAGCCCCGCGTGTGCTCTGTCTTGGGGTTTCCATCAGCGAGAGAAAACGCCTGGGAAGAGCGCAGTGCCCCGGAGTGCGGTATCCATTCTTCGGGGAGGGGGGAATAATGAGTGGAGGCGGCTGTGGGGTGCCAGCCCAGGCAGCGTTCCCAGTGCAAGCGGAGTGCGCAGCCTGGGGAGAAGAACCCCGATCGTTTGGGTTGCAAGGGTGGAAGAAGTAGGAGTAAGGCTCGCGTTTTCCTTCCCTGAGCTGAGGTGATGTTACCATTGACTTTTTTTGAGCTGTTGGAAGAGCCCGTAGGGTTATGAGGGTAATGAGGCTGCCCCCCCACCCGCTGGATCGAGGGTATCTCGTTCCTAAACAGATCGGGCCCCGCATCGTGTGTTTATTGCTTCTATCGAACTGGAGCGGGGGGTGTCAGCAGGGCAGGCTGATAGAAGAAGATACCAGCTGTTTGAATTTTTGCTGTATTCTTGGAAATACTGTCACTTCTGCCCTGGAACACAATATTCTTGTTCTAAATGATGATTTATAAATAGATCCATTTTGTTTATATTGTTCCCCGTGTAGCCAAACAACTGTTTACATTGGGAAGTGGATTGCTTCATTTCGCATTAGCTTATCAGTGCTGGCCCAGGAGCGGCTGAGCTGAAGTTACATGTTCTTGGGCAGAGTGCTACTGGAGAGATTACATCAGTAGTTTAAACTTCTGGTGGCTGGCCTGTCTGCTTGTGTGTGCTTCTTTCACAGGCATCAGAGGTTAGTGAAAGGGTGATTGGGGCGGTAAAAAAGTGTGTGAGGTCGTACTACGGTGATGGGAAGACTTGTGCCTTTGATGAAAATGCTTAATTTATACTTTAATGGGACTTTACAGTGTAGGAAAACTTGATTATTTTCTCCTGGCAGCAAGGTCTCAAGGTGTCCTGACTTGAAGTTTGTTAAATACCCAAGAGAAGCAAGATCAAGTGAGAAGAATGGTGGTAGGAGGGAAAAATAGTTCCTTTTGTTTAGGAGTGGCTTGAAAAAGACAGGATTTTCCCCACCACCATCCTAGCCCCCTGGGATGAAGTTTTATTTCTTTAATCCCCCTGCCTTTCCCTGGCCATCATGTCTCATTATCATTATCTTCTTGTGCAATCTGCGTATTATGAGGGGGAGAAACCATCTGTGATTGGAATAATACTACCATGATGGGTGTTTCAATTTGATATAACTACTTTGAGTAAGCCCATCCTTTATGTAAACCAGAGCGCTGATTTCTCCTCATATCTAAATCACTGTGATTCATATCCTAAGAGCTGCTAGATCAAATCATGTGTTGTCTGCATTTATTGTGGATTCTTGACCTTGAAGCACAATATTGAAAATTACGTTCACTTACAGACTGTTTTTTTTTTTTTTTTTGCCTAATTCAATATTTTAAGGCAATTTTTTGTAGGGGGAAAAAGGGCTATACAGTTGCGTAACTTTTTTGGTTTTATGTGTGGGTTGTTTTTTTTCCCCTAAAAACCGTATTCTAAGTACTTGTCAGATTTCATGTAGGTTTTTTAATATAACTTCTGACAACTTTTCTTTCAGTTAAGCCAAAGGACAAAGCTGCTATCTTAAACCTCAGTTTTGGCTGCAGTGTCATAGACTGCGTGTGGGTATGAATGGCTTCAGTGTATCTGCTGTATTTACAAGAATGCTCTCATAGGCTGGCAGAAAACTCTTGTTTGCCCTCCCGGTGCTGATTCAGGGAAAAATCATGGCTCTGCTCATCCTGCAGCCTGGTCGGCCAGCACAGACCTTTTCTCTCCTGGAGACCTGATGCAGCAGGGGAGCTGGAACCTGTTATACTTGCCACCCTATTTCCTGTGGCGTGGTATCAATAGTTATGCAGCTGAGTTAGTAGTTTGTGGTTTCATTAGAAGACTTGCTTTTCATTGTGTTCCTTTTTACATCTTGAGTTAGAAAAAGGAAATGGGAAACAATTACAAACTAATCCACCACTCGTTTTGAATGGTGTAGTAATTCTGCTGTGTCTAACTTAGGCTGTGGTCAGCTGTTCTTTTTATAAGGCAAGATCTTTTTCTGTATTGCTTTGCAGAAATAATGCATAAAATTTATCTTTCCCTGACCTTTTGAAGGAGATCAGACAAACGGATCATAATGATAATGTCTGCTTTTCACTTCTGATGACTGGAAGGAGCTGTTGAAAACATACTTGCTCTTCTGTCTGCTTCCTGCAAAGTGATGGGAATGTTTTTTGTCTTTCCTAATCAACTGGGATCAGGAATGCTTACAGTTTTTCTGCATATGCAGTCAGCAAATTCTGGAGCTGGCAGTGATAGTATAAAATGGGTTTTCGAATAGCTTGGTTGTTTGCTGATGGCTCCACTTGTAGTGGTAACACCATTAAGTGCCTTTTCTCAAAAAGGATGAAGAAAATGAGGAACAGAGAAAGTAAATCAGTATGTCTGGTAACAGTTACTTACTGTGAAGGCAGAATAGCTTGTCAGGTGGTTCTAGTCTTGACATGACTGTGTTATTTCCTTATTACAGCAGCATTTTCACCTTTTCATTCAAAGTATATCAAGTGAGTGGTGGCTTGTTGCATTGAGGCACCTTTCTGTTATCCTCCAGGTATCATTATGGCAGTTTAATATGACTTCATCCTGTTTATATTGAATGGAAATGACTTGTGAAATGCACTAAAGCTTATTAAATACAAACCTTTTTTTCTTACTGATATCCAGTGGATCATCTGAAATACTTCAGAATGTGTATGGGTCTTGAAGGTTGTCTGGAAAATAAAGTTCTATCTTACCAGGCTCAGGCATAATTTTTTTCATTACATACAAATGTTCAGCTTTGTTTGCACTGATCACTGCTTTGCTTGTGAGCAGCCAGATTCCATAGTTTTGGAGACTTTAATCTTGAATTTTACTTGGAAATCTTACTGACTGGTCTGTTTCTGGAGTACTTGGGTTATTTCCTGTAACCTCAAAACTCCAGTAGGAACTACAAGCTATGAGAGCTATCACTGGTTCTCAGAGCTAGTTTCAGCTCACCAGCCTTTGTCTCACCTCCAGTCTCTAATAAATAGATCATGTGTAGGATAAGAATTGTATACTGTTCTACACGTCCAGTCTTTGCAGTGGACTCTTATATTTAGCCAGGAGTATGAAATACGAGGAATATGAAAATGGATTAGGAAAATACATTGAGGCAAAAATCCATTATTAGTCACTGATAATCTGTGTTTCTCTTAATCACAGTATGTGATCAGCTTCTTCCTATGCTTATTCTTTCTGTTATTGGTGTTCAGCAGATGACTTGCTTCATGTTTGAGCACTGATGAGGATCTGTGTGTGTATTTTCTAATCTCACAGATATTAATTTCCTTCTATATATACTTTGTGTTTGTATATAAGACATATGCCATATACAACATTTTGTGCAATATATGTATATAAATATCTTTTTTACTTTCCGTTTCTCTAAACAGCATCTGATGGGGGCAGAAGCATCAGAAATGTTTGCATTCTGGCCTCCTACACAATGTTTTCAGTCGGGGCTGCCTCCCTGCAGTGACCACACAGGATGGCTGTGGTGATATGAGTGAGCAGAGTCTGTTCTTGCCCAAATGTCCCCTCCTTGGGGTGACAGGAGGGGTCTTGCTGCATTCTGTAAAGCAACTCTATTTTTCTGGGCATGATGCTTCAGACAGTTTGTCCTCTTAGGAGGAAAATGAATGTTCTTTAAGTCTGGATTTACTTCTATTACTACTTAAGGGAAGCAGTATTCCCTTCATCTCTCTATTCTCGTATTAAGAAATACATCCATCCAGACAGAATGAGAGCAATGCTCTTGTGTGGTCAGGCTCATGTCTCCAGTGCAGTCCTGTAGCAGAAACTGCAAGTTCAAGACCAAGCTATGTGCAGTCAGTGTACATATATTTTTAGCCTCTGAGAAAATAGAGATTTTGTGCAACTCTCTGTGAATGCCTGACTTTCTTTCTTGCTCTTTATTTCAAAAGCTTTTGAGCAATTCTAGTTGCATTTTTGAGAGGGTGGCAGCTTACCTCCAATAAACCTACACCTTTCCTGGCAGGAGATAGCACTGGCAGATGGAAAGATGCCTGCTGAAGGACAGATTGAAGTCTGAGTTCTCCCTGCAACTTTGACACACTTTCCTGGGAAACTGGGTTTTACTGGCTCAGTTGCTTACAAATCAACTTACATTGCGTTATTATTTTGACACTCTTTCAAATTATACTGTTCTTTTATTTCTGAATATTTTTTCAACAGTTTTGAGTATGAAGAAGAGCAGGTGTGTAGTCTTTAGCCCCAGGTAGCTTTATAATATGCAAAAAATGCATGATAAGAAAGGAAAGAGTAATTGGTTTTTTAAAAGCTTTTATTTTATTATTGTTCTTCATACATGTCCTGCTTATGTGAATTCCTGTTTATTAAAATAATTACTTTAACTCTTGCCTTTTATTAATTTTGCTTTGTAATAGCAACTCTAGACACCCAGAAACTTTCTTTGTAGTGTATTGCATAAAGGTTGTTCTTCAAATGGATCAAGACTTAATAGGATGCGGCCTGAAACAGTTCAGTTTTATTTCTGTATTTCTCCTCAGTATTTGTTTTCTGTAAACAGACTCTGTTTGAACCTTTCAGTTAGCTGATCACTTTTGCACACTGCTATCTGTTGAATACATCTTGCAGTCTTTGTTTGCCTTGTCATGCTGACTTGATTAATGTTGTACCATCATCTTCCTTCATGAATAATGTATTTCCTGTCATGCAGTTGGAGCCTAGAGGAGAAAACACCTACACCTACTTTCTTAGATTAATTATGCATTACTTTTACCTTTGATGTGTACTGTCTGTTCTTATTTTTGTGGAAAAAGTGCTGACCAAAAGATACGTGTTGAGGGTGTGTAAGGTATGTTAGCTTTGTGGAAAGGCAGACCATATTTAAATTTAAAAAAAGCCTAACCAAACCCAGCCCCAACTTTATTAGAGCTTTTGGGTTTTTTTCTTTGTACTTCTGATATTTATTGACATCTTGTATTTGGAAAGGCTTGCTGGTGATTTCTCTCTTCTTTAAATCACCAGGTTTTGCTGATGTCAATTACTGTTTCTTAGTTGTGTGTGTGTGTCTAGCTTTCTAGCAAAGATGTGACAGTATTCATTAGGTGTGAGAGATTATCCTGCCTCTCACAGCTTTCTCACTGTCCCTGGAAAGCTGTGAGAGGTAGGATGACCACAATCACAGCTGTAGGATGCCTATGCCAGCTGAAATGGGCTGTTGATGGTTATTCCATCTTATTTGGTCTCCTAGATCCTCAGGACCACACTTGGAGCCTGCTGGGCTCTGGCTTGCTCCAAAGACTGAGCTGAAGTCTTAAGCTTTGAGCCTCGGGTGAAAGAGAGCAATGTCTCTTCTTGTTAGTCACTGAGAAGTGAAACCCATACAGGTTAAGCACAACATGGTGGTGAACCTCGTAGTTGCTACAGGAGCTGAAGCCAGCCAGTTCCTAAGGGTGCAGTATGTATTGTCTGTAATTCTGATGGTAAGCACTTAAAAACCTTTGAAGCTTATGGGTGCTCATCCATTCTTACTCACCTAGCAGGGTGCTAGTGTGTCTCAAGGCTACAAGCCTGTTTGTTTCTCGTCGCCATGTGATGTGACAGTCCCTGGCCTTGGGGAAGGTTGTGCTGGAAGAGTTGATGCTGTGTGAAGCTTGCTCAAAGCAGTGCTGCTGACCCTGGCACCTCTCCATGCTGTTGTTGGCTCTGCTCTGTGTGTTTGGTTGTGCCCTGTGTTTGGATCCTTGTGGCTCTGAGGGAGCCATTCTCTGCATTCATCCTTCTCTCCACTGTAGTTTTTCACCTCTGCTGCTTGTTGAAGCAAACAGCTTGGCTCCATCAAACTGCTGCTGTCACTGCACATCAGCTGTGTGGTGTTCAGAAAGTGTAACGTCATGTCACCTGTCTCCTTTCTTGCATGATGTGATGTCCCACTGGAGCAGAAGCATTGGCCATTTACTTTGCGTCAATTTATGTCTGAAAATTCATTCTTAAAGGTTTTACTACTGGCTTTTATTGAGGATGGAACAAAATAGTTCTTAGGAGGTTTACTGTCTTAACCCCTTTGTGGCTGTAGAGTCAATAGGAGTGTGGTAAACCACTTTTCTGTCTTCCGTTTTCCTCTGTTTGAGCTTGTCATTGTCTTAAAAATAAAAATCTCACTTCAGAGGGAGCAGCAGGGTACTTCTAATTTCGTTACATATTCAGTCAAAAATCAAGGTATGACAAATTCATCGACAACTCATAAATCCAAGGAATGTGCTAGTCTTCTTAGCAAACTGTCAGTTAGTGCTAAATATTTGCATCAGGAACTTCACGTTTCCATTAACTCCTTAGAAAGCTGAAGATTTGAATGAAGATAATGTTTGACTGTGTTACCTGCTTTTCAGTTTAGACTGTTACAGATAAATGTATTTTCAGGGCATGCTCTTTTTTAGAAAGTTACTGTTTTGCTCTATCTTCTCTGAAAGGTCCGCATGATGTTTTTGGGGGATTTCTTTGGTTTGATTTTGTTTCCTGTCCTCCGTGATTCTGCTGTATTGATCTTCAGACCAACACAGTCCTTGTAACTTTTATTAATAGGAATAGTTGCTTTTGGATGGGATGATTCACCACAGCTGCCAATATAAGGGAGAGTCAAACCATTGTGCCCCTTCATTGTGCTAATAATAGTGATGTACCATATTACTGGCTGACAGCACTGCTGTTAGTGACAGCTTCAGGAGGGATTGCTGCAAGGGCAGTGAGGATCTCTGCCTTTTCCCTTTCACCTTAGTATCTTTTCTCCTGCAGCTTCATTTCTCCCCCCATGATTCTTAACCCATCCTTTTCATTGAAATAACAATGTGTTTTCATTGTGCTATCAACCAATTCTGATCTTGAACTGCGGAAGGGCAAAGATGGTGCTATTTTTGGAGAGGAAAAAAACCCCACAAAAACCTTGCAAAACAAAACAATTTTTGTGCTGTGCTAGACAGGATGTTACTAAAACTGTAACCTGGAGAGCTCCAGGGTAAAACAATATGTGCACAAAAGGATGTCCTATCAAAATCACCTCAACAAATGTGAAATTGTTTTCTCAATAAAAAGGGAGTTTCCTTGTGATTGCCTTAACATGGGGCTTACTCAACTGTGGTTGTGAAGAATTCAGTGTCTGGAACTTTACAGGAAAGAGAGGAAATAATTCTCTTCAAAAAAATAAATCTTTACAGTCAAAGAAACTTAAAACAGGCAGGCTTAAATGAAAGATGATATGTATCTGAGCTCTTGGAAATTGCTGAAAGGCTAGAGAAGGTTAGTATATGACCATTAGCAAATAGGTCTTCCTAGAAATGTGTAGGAAATGCTCTTTGTGGGAGCTGTAGATGTGAGTTTAGGTATTTCATATTAGCTAAAGTTTTTGTGTTTGCTGTCCAGCTGTTTCAGTGCTTGAATGGGAGAAAATCGGAGGTTACTCAACAAGATTGTTCCCAGACATTCATCAGGCTTTGGTTTTTTTCTTCAATGAAATATGTAAAACTCCACTACCTGAAAACAGTAAATGCTGTAACAAGAAAAAAAAAATAAAATTAAAGACTTACTGTTCCTATTTTATATGGGCATTTCATTTTTGAGTATATGTATCAGATAAAGCACATCATGTTTTAATGCACTTATTGAGTGTTCAAAAGGGCTTTGTAACAGAACCTTCTGTGATTGCAGCATTATATTCTTAGGGAGTCTAAGTGCCAAATTGACTTTCTCTTTAATTGAGGTGGCTCCTGACATTTAAAACTATATACATACCTAGAGTAATGGAAAGTCTGCAGGGATGAGAAAAGATTCCCTCACGTAGCAGAGAACTTTTTTCCTGAATATTCAGTTTTCATATTTCTTTAAAACAAGTTGCTTTCCATAATAATAATACTACAAAAAGCCTCCTCCAGTTTCTTCTCCTCCTCATATTCTTCTTCCTACTCAACAGCCATTCAGTACATGGAAATAAGGAAATGAGGATATTTTGAAAGAGGGATACTTTGCATAAATTATTTCCAAAAATATTTGCTGGATTTGAATGTTGACATTTTCTGTGGATGTTAACAGTTAAGGAGTATAAAGAAACTGTCAAAGAAAAAAAGATATGAACTCCTCAGAAAACAATAATGTAAATACAGTGGTTTTTCCTCTCAATGCAGTATACTTTTGTAGATGTCATGTATTCCAGAGAAGTACCACATATGTAAAGTATGCAGATGGAAAGAGTGGCTTCAGGGTAGTCAGTCCCAAAGTGAGCAAATGCTGGGCATCTAATGGTATGGTTTAAACTGTATGAACTCTTAATGTGTGAAGGCTTGATGTGCCCACCAACAAATGAGCAGTACTGTGTGATGGGAAATATTTGAATTATTTGGGAACCCTCTCAGAGGATCCTCTGGTGTTAGCCATGAAGGCAATTGGACTTTGGCTACTGTGTTGTTATGAATTGCTGCATTGCATGCCTTGTCATAAATGAGCACGCAGGGAAGGGACTATGTGCTCTGTATGTGGAGCTGTATTTTCCTTCATGACAATTCCTATTTGGATCTTTTCCCTCTTTTCACACACTGTCCCTGTGCTCTCCAGCGTGTTAGGAGGGGGATATTGGTTAGTTGATTTGGTTTTGAGACTCCATGGGAAACTTGAGGCAGAAAACTGAAGATAATTTGCATATGCAATTCCCTTTTCCAATGAAGAACCACAGTCCTCTCTTAACAGAGTGCCTTTGGGAAATGTCTGATATGCACAAGATGTAGAAGACTACTGACAGTCACCTTACAGCTCTCATCCAACATGCACAGGGAGACTATCTCCAAAAGCTCCAGGGTTACAGGGAGCACGTGCTTTGGGATAATGCCTTTATATCAATTTCTTCTTGCCTCCTGTTTCGCCTTTATTTTGGCTGTGCAGCTCACTGCCAGTCACAGTGATGGAGCCATTGCCAAGTCAGTCCATCTGACTCAGCCTATGCAAAATGCAGTTGTACCTCAGTTCACATCTGTGCCTCTTTGTGTGTTGTGTGGCCGCTTTGTAGCCTGAAAGGAGTTGCCCAGTGTGTTTTCTCTTTAGCCAATCCATCTTCTGTGTGTGTGGTCAAGTTTCAAGAGGGAAGGTAGATGTTTCAGGATTGAAGGAATTGAATCTGGGTTCTTCAAAATGCAAGAGACTATTTCCATTTTTTCAGTCAAATACCTTGTGTGTTCCAATGGATCTGAGATGATGGACAGCTTCTCTGGTCCATTTGTGATTGACTGACAAAACGAGGTCAGGTTAAGTCTATATTGATTTCTAGCTCAGACTGAACCTTAGACCCCTTTTTAGTTTACCTCTCTCAGTTCTCTATTGTAAGTGAACAATAACTTTAAAAATATTTGCAAATGAAGGAATTAAAAATGAGTTTGTTCTCATACATTTATGAGGGATGGATAGAAAAATAGTCTAAAAATTTAGACTATTTTTACACCACACTCAGATCCCAATTGTGGTCAAATTATTTAAATATTTTTTTTCCCTAGGAATTTAGACTAGCCATTTGGAAAAATACTTTTTTTTCCTTACACAATTATATTATATTTTAAAATGGTATGTTAGGTCTACCTCAACTTTTTCATAGGAAAACTTACAATATTTAGTCAACTTTACTGCATTTGGGGCCCTTCTGGAAGGCTTAGGACAAAGCTCATCCAGTAAAATGAATATACAATTGTGATTTCATTATTTTAACAGTAGGTTTTGGTTGTTTGTTCTTCATTGGAGGGGAAAATAAATACAGGGAAGACATTTTCCATTCCAGCTTTTTAATAAGCAGGTGTGTATGTGGTAGCAAATTGCCTTCTCACAAAGGCTTAAGTCTGTGTGCTTTTCTGTTACATTTATTCTAATAAACCTGATCGTTAAATCCAGCCATCTCTTCTTAAAAATCTGAAAGAAGAAGCTTTCTTAGAAGTGCATTCAAGAGCTAGTAGAGTAGTAATAGCTGTCAGGTTCAAAGCAAAGCTAGCAATTAAATCTCCTGGCCTATCATGCTAGAAATGTATTATTTTTCCCTGTTTTCAGCACACAGTATCTCCTGTATTAGTATGAATGGATTATTAAAATGCCTTTTATCACTGTTTTGAGCTTCTCTGTCTCCATGAAATCATGTAGCTGCTTTCTTTAAAAAGCCTTTAAAGAGCTTCTCACATCAGATCTGATGAAAAGCACCTCACCTTTGTGAAGCAGCCAGTCAAATAGCTGTTCAGCTCTGCTAACCTGAAGAGCACTTGCCAAGAGAAAATGCTGTGGGATATGTAAACCAGAGGGGAGGAAGGACTGTGGCAGGTGGACAGCTTCCTGCTCTGCTTCAGGGAATTCCTGGGAATTTTATCTCCTGTCTTCAGCGACAGCATACTTAGGCTGGCATTGTGCAGCAAGGAGCTTTACTCAGAGTTCATACGTGCTTCTGTCTTTAAGATGTACACTTAAATTTTGCTTCAGTTTCCAGCTGTAACTCTGTGTCTCCTTGGCACAGGGCTTCAATTTGACTGTGGCCTGTAAGTACTGGCACAGCAGAATTTCCCTTTGAGCAGTGTGTTGTGCCCCTGGCTGCTGCTGGAGCTGGCACTGCTGAGGGATCTCATCTTTCACCCGTGTCACTTCCCCCTGTGAGAAGGGGGGACAGTGTAGGACTGACTGGATGAAATGCTGTCTCCTGACAAAGCTAAGGAGGCTGGTGAAGAATGTTTTGCATCATCGCAAGCTGTCACCACTATAAGTCAAGTGCGAATCCAAAGCTGAAATTCCTTCTTGTGTATATAACCTGTCAAACCTCATCCTCTTTCCTATGTGCCCTTTAGCGTTTGTCCTTGGACCCTGTGGCTGCCAGGCTGTGAGCTGCATCATAAGCTCTGACAGGATGAAGTGAGGAGAGATGAGTTCATGGCCATTTGTGCCTCCTGGCTACTCTTGGCTGATGCAAAAAACACATGATGGGCTGTCACACAAATACAGAGTAGATCCCACAGCGTTTCTTTCCACATCTGCCACTGGTCCTGTGCTGAGACTGAAACAGGTTTTCTGATTCTTTTGCCTGTCAGCTTGTGGCTCTGTACAATTACAGCTTTCTTGTTGGGAAAACCATTAAAGCATGTCAGCAAAAGCCTGCCAGGTGAATGGAGCAGCAGCCAACTGTAAAATATAAACAAGTAGATAGGTATCTGTGGGAAATAAACTGAGAATCGAGATGTTCCAGGACTGGGCCTAGGCAAGACACCATTTAACATTTTCATTTCTAATACAGAAGCTTTAAAAAAAACAAAACAACTTCCAATTATGCTGTTTACCAGATTGTAATATGTAGCCACAAAGAATGATTTATTTCTTTTTGATGAGTAAAACCACAGGATGTGGCTGTTCAGGTTTCTTGGTGAAGAGTTTTCCAGATGTGAAGCATGAGGGCCTGCATCCTGATAAACAGCAGCTCTGCAAAAGTGTAGGGATCGAGCTGGAACTCTAAAGATATCAGTGCACTTTTATAGGAAGAGAAGAGAGGGCTGATTTAATCCTTGGTTGATGGGATTTATAAAATAAGCATTTTTCTCCTAGCATGGTGGAGGTGTTATTAAAGGCAGTAACTCTTAAATTCTGTATTTGATCCTAGTTTTTACAACTTTAAAAGGTCTTTTGAAAACTTTGAGATATAGAAAGAGCCACAATAATTACTAGTGGTAAAAAAAAATTCCTGGAAGTGATTTAATATGGAAAGGGTGGAGTGTGAGCAGCTGCTTTTTTTCTGCCTGCATTTTTATTAGTAGTTACTGGATTCCTGTGCAGATAATTTTAACATAGGCTTCATCTCATCCAAAGACAAATGTCTAGAAAGTGTTGAATGGATTGATGAGTCAGGTCATCTTTGTGAGATAAATTGCTTTGTTGCTGATGGAAGATAAAACACTAGTGAAAAATGATCAAGAGAATACTGACTGAGAAGGTTATTAAGATTGAGAAAAGAGTTTGGGGGTGGCTTTACATGAATTAAATAGCAATAAAAATGTTAAAATAGTCTAGAGACCTGTGCAGGAGATGATCATTGCTTATGTCCTTTCAGAAATTCTTGAAGTTGGATTCACTTGGTTGAAGCCTGAGAAAAGGAGGAAGGTCTTGAGTGCCAGGGTAACAGTTTTAGTTATCTAAGAGATAAGAAAAAAGACTGCATTTTATGTACGTTATATGCATGTTCTTTCCACAGGATTTAGACATACAGCTTCTTGTTGACTATAATGATCAGTCTGCAGGCTGGGGGACTGGCAGAATGCTGGCTATTGAAAGAAGAGCCTCTTGGGGAAAGTTGGTATGGGAGAGGAGATAAGCAGTTTGTCCATTTGTGTAGAGCTTAACCTAATAGCTGGATAACTCCAAGGAAGTGTCAGAGGGGAGGGTTGAAATTTCCAGTTTGGATAAGGAGAGAGAGAAAGAGACTTGGAGTAGGAGGTAAATCTGTGAGGTCCTTCTGTAGAGAGGATAAACGGAATTTTTGTGCCTGGAAGAGATTGCCCAGGAGCAAACAGGAGTGACAAACACTGCTGATAAAAAAAGCTCTTTGTTTCCTCAGGATCCCTCCCGCCTCTGCAAGACAGAAGGGAGAGAGAGCGCCCCGGGAAGGCGGCGCTGGTAGAGCGGCTGTGAAGTGCTGAGCAAGGTGCTGGCAAGGGCAAGGCTTTCAGAGGAAGAAAGAGATCAGGAGATGCATAAGTCAGATGAAGCTGGTGCAATGACTGAGAGTGCTGGCCCAGGACTAGTTGTGTGCTAAAAAGAAGGAGAACTGGCAGAAGAGATGAAAACCATCTGTGGTAGAGCTATAGGAAATGAGTTTGAAAGCAGCTTAAAGACTAACCATACCCTGACTGTACAAGACACTGAACATGTTAGCTGCTGTGACAAGACTGTCTTGTACTCAATTCTTTTACTTTCCATTTTAAATTTATTTTCCCCCTCCCATTTAGAGTGTAATAAGCATAACTAGAAACACTGTCTGAAGAGCTAAATGGAAAGGTGAACAGTTGTAGCTCTTCAAACCAGTAAATTGCCCTTCTTGCCATTAGAGAAAGTGGTGAATCTCTCGAGGTTTCCAGCCCAAGGCAGATTGTATGCCCAGGCAGTATTTGTTATCCATGTAAAAGTTACTTATCTTGGTGTTGGAGTACTTGGAAAATGTGTATTAATTTGTGGTGTTCAGGTCTGATACATCTTACGGACCTTCTGACCCCAAGGTACAGAAAACTGTTTTCTTATTTTACAAATAGATACACCATAATGAAAATAGATTTTGATTTTCCTTCTGAAAGGTCAGTATAATTTAGGAAGAGGGCAATAACAATTTTTGTCAGTTTTCCTAATTTTGAAGCAAGATTTGTTTTAAAGAAGTAGGAGAGGCAGGTTGTAGTGAAGAGGATGTAGAAGAAGTGAGGGGGAAACCTTGTTTTGGTGACACAGCTGTTGGCTGAGTAACTGATCAGTAGCCTAGAATTTTGGAGTACACACATCTGAGCTTTTTTCAAGCATTGGTTGCCTGAGTAACAGTAATTACTGTTTGTTTTTTCTAGAAGTATGGTAGATATTTTCCCCATATCACATCTCCCTCTAAATGGAAATCAGTGGAGGATGAGAATGCTATGGGAATAAAATGCTTATTTTTAGGAGTTTTAAATGTTAAGGCATACTTCAATAATAACAAATATTTTTAAATAGCATGTTGTTTAAAACTTAAGATGAATAAGGAAGATGAGAATTTTGTATATTTGGCTATAAACTTATTCCAAGCTGCATATTTTTTTTTATTTGGTAACAAAAGACAAGCTTTATGTTTAAAATCTACATAAGCAGTTTGAGTAAAGACATTTGAGTATTTGTTGGAAAGGAACTCAGCTGATGGTTTATTTCTGAGAAAAAACAGTATTGGATAAATCTAAAAAATGGGAAATAACTTGCAGTGAAAGTAGGACTCCTGCCAGTTGCTGTTTTCATAATTCATAGAATCGTAAAATTGTTTAGTTGAAAAACATCTCTAAGATCTTCAAGTCCAACTGTTAACCCAGCACTGCCAAGTTCATCACGAAGTTTTATCTGCTAAGACTGTGCTATCATACAATTTTAAAAGCTGCTTGGCAAAATGGAACTCTTAGTTCTGGTTTTGTACTGTCAGTTGAAATAAAGCGTGACCCTTATGTTTTGTATTTCAGGCTTGTCTAACACTACCACAATCGTAGATTGGTGCTTTCTCATGGGATCCCTGTGACTGACAAAGGAGAGATTGTTGTGGTAGGTGTTTGCCTTGACTGTCTTGATATTGCTTGGCTGGGGCACAGACAGATGCAATTTTCAATGCAGCCATGCTTGCATAGGACTCTGCTGCCAACAGAAGCCGTGGGAGGGGAAACCCTGGGAGATTGGTTTTACAGTCTTAGGAATTGCTCTTGTGGTTCCCCATAAAAGTAGAAGCCACATAGCCTGGGGTAGTAAAAGAGGAGGGAATTTGTCAAAGTTTGCTTTTAATTATGCCTCTAACATGAAAAGAGTTGGTTCATTTACCAAAGAAATGTAGGAAAACAACCAAATCTGCATTGTAATTAGCTTCCTAGCAAAATCCAGGTCACAGAGGCTTGTTTGATAACAATCTTCAAAGCACAGTTTAATGGTTCCCCCTATAATGGGCTCATTAGGCTTTCATTTTTAAATCTCTGCATAACATATATGTGCATATATATACACACATATAAAATACATTAAAATAGATCTTAATTTCTGTTACAGAGCCTGTTGTGCTTTCATATATTGCTTTTGATTTAATAGTTCTATTTCCTGTGTATTCCATATATCTCATATACTTCATACTCCAAATAAGGGAGTTAATAAAGTGATTTCCTTTTTGAGATAGCTACAGTTCTGTATGTACTCCATAGCAAATTATTGATATAATTGGTAAATGTATCTTTAGTCCAACAATAAACATAGCACATATTTATCTTCAGATCTTTAGAAGGCAGCAGAACCGGTGTTTAAATAATGAAAACCTGTCTATTTCTCTGTGGTTTGGAAAAGGTCATCCTGTAACTATCACTAGAGCTGCAAGTTCTACATTATGCTTGCTCTAATATATGCAGAAATAATGGCATTTTTAGATTTTTTTTATTTCCCTGAGCTCATGACTTGCTGTTGGTAGTTTTCCATTTTTCCAAGCAATGCAGCTTTTGCACACATTCATTTTCTGGAAATAGTACTAAAAAGTCATGTACTTACAGACTAGCAGACTGTACATTTTTTTTCCCTCCTTTTCTTTGAAATTCATGTTCTTGGCTTAGTTATAGAAGTGTATTGATGTTCTTACTTGACTCCTTTTGACTACAGGAAAAACCTCTTGAGAAAACATCATCATACTCTCATTGGCTTATATTTAAATCTTGAAGATTTAATTTAACAATCTATATGCTATGCTTGAGTAACATATCTTAATATAAAGAAGTAGTGCTAGTTGAAATATTTTTCATCTGTTTTTTTTTGGTTTTTTTATCTCCATTTTTTAGTACTAAGTGGAAAAGTATATTTTCACATTGTTTTTAGAAACAGAATCTAAATAGGAGGAGGGAAGAAGAGAGATAACAAAATGCCTGATACTGTCTTTTATATCTCTTGCTTAAAAAAAAAGTTGAAGTTAAAAAAATAAATCTACAGTTTTGTTTTCTTCTTTAATTTAACTAGTTGTCTTAAAATTTAAATACAGATAAGCAGAAAGCTTTTCTTTTTGTCCCTCACTCTGCTTTTGTTAATTTCTTTTATAAACTTTTAACTTACAAATAATCAGCATTTTCCTTACTTTTAGAAAGCTATGCTAGGAACATATAATTAATTCCTGATACGTAGAAACTTGAAGGAAATACTTCTAAGTGTGAAATGCCAAGTTTATATATGTCTGTCCTTGTGGTCAATGATTTCTTGGAAGGGTTTCTCTCCCATTTAGTGATGTACTTTACTCTGGATCGTGGGTATTCAGGGAGTGACCACGTTTCCTCTTGATCTCCATGAGGGAAGCAAATGAGCCAAGGTCCCTCAGCATCTCTCCCTTCCTTCAGCTTCCTATCCCTCTCCTTAAGGGTCCCATGCCTTCAGGCATAGTGGTCTGCCTCTGTACCCATTCACCACTGGATTCCTGTTCCTTCAGCAGTGCAGCTTGTTCTGTTCTCACCTTGCTGTTTGTTCAGTTTTCTGCTGAGGTGCATCTGAGGATCCTCAAACTTCTTCAGGCACCATATCCCATTTTCTGAAACACAAGGGGAAAAAGCATTTGTAATGCACTCTCAGGAGCTGTGTCCCTTGTCTTGGAAAGGCATGCATAACTGGTTGGTCTTTTGTTCGTTTTCTCAAACAAGTGGAAGCCTAAGTTGAGTATGATATGTTCTGGCAAAAGTCAAACAACTCTGAACTTCTATGATCTTTCCTGGCCTTCGGTCAGTGTGAGGGCAGCTCTGGCATCCTTGTGAACATACACTGTTAAAATGTGCCTTGAGTTCTTGAATCTTTCTGCTGCCTTCACTGAAATGGCTCTAAGGGATTACTGAAGTGGAGCATGTCCTGGCAGAGCTCTGTATTGGAAAATATTTGTGGCATACAGATGATCATGAGGTATTTGTGTAAAGAACAAGAACACAGCATACATAGCTCAGATGATTAATACAAAGCAGAGAAGCGTTGCCCCCTGGTTTTCCTCATCTGTCAGGCAAGATCCTGCCACTCCTGTCTGTGTGATAGTGAACACAGGGGGACAGCTCATTGATCTTGCCTAAGCATCTAGAGAGGCTTGTGCTCTTGTCATCTTTAGACATGCTTTCATTGCTCCTGCTCATTAGTAGGGAGAGAAGAGAGCAGATGGGCAAAGTCAGAGTTTGCCAGTAAAATGCAAAATTCTTCCCTAATGATCTAGTGTTGGTTTGAAATTGTCAGATTTTCTATTAGAGTGGATAATTTCTATCTCATTGTTTATAATCTTAAAATAGTTCTAATGTTTCATTTCTCTGTGGAAGGAAACAATCACAATATTTTGGCTTTGCCTCTGCCTCAGATAAAGATGTTATCTAAGTAGCTGTCTGTAACCTTAATGGCATTTGAGACCTATATAAACTGAATCATTTTACCATAATTTAGTGACAAGTGGGTGATCAAGTGATACTAGTGGTACAGTAATAATTTGATTATTATTATCATAATCATCATTATTATGTTATGTCTTACAGAAGTAGCCAAAGGCACAGCTTGGCTCAGTCCAACACAGGAAACTGATAACTAAAATAAAATTTAATAAAGATGGAAATCTACAGAAGATGAAGTGTTTTTTCAGCCTCTGACACGAAGAAAGAATTGTATTGTGGAGGTGACAAACTCAATTCTGTGATGTCAGCCACAAAGTAAAATTTATTTTTAATTATAGTTCATGAAAAAAGATGAAAAACTAAATGTATTTATTTGCTTTAGTCACAAAAAATCTTCCCCACTTATAAAGAAGGGTTTGAAGTTGGGAAATATTTATCAGTATGCAAAATTTTTAAAAGTAAATTATCTCTGCTTATTCTAAAACCATCTACATTTCTTTGTTTACCTGGTTGTTCATATGTTTGGGTCTGTGGCTACCTCAGATTCACATGGAAGTAGCTTTGACCAGGCATGGCCTTCTCAGCCATTGTGGTTTTTAATTCTTAGTTTTGAATGCCTCTCTGGTGCTGCCGAAGAACTTAGCATCCTATTGAAATAAGTAGCTGTAGATTGCATTTCTGAGGCTTTGTTTCAGTCGTTGGAGGGTTGGTTTTTTCCTATAGTTTTGTCATTTTATTGTTGCGGTTTTTTTAAAAACCAGTATTAGCTTCTAAGATGGGAACATTTTGGGGTTGTGCCTTATACCAAAACCTGATTAGGAGTTATTTCTCACCTCTTTTGAGGTTTGTAGAACTAAGTCTGGCTGTGAATGTTTACTTTTTATACAGATGCTATGTATATGTGACATTGGCTTTTTGTAGTTTGTTCCAGGTTCTGTAGAATTGATCACCTTTCTTTTAAGAGGGGATTTGCAAGAGTTAGTGGAGTTGGGGGTGGTTCATTTTCTTCAGCTAAGCGTGTGAGAAAGGAAGTAGAGGACACTATTGCAGATGAACGAAGTATTAAATGTGCTGGAACGTACTGGCAATGTACGAAGCAGGGAAAGAGGCAGAAGTCAAGACACTTGTCTGCTGTTATTTTGACCTTTATGAAGTTAAGCAACCACTGCTCACCTTGCAGCAATTTTTTCTTGTGCAAAAGAATCTTGCTACTGCATAACAGTCAGTTCCTAAGCTTTCACAAGCTTGCTTCTGCTTTTTCTATTTTTTTTAATGCAATGTATATAACTCCATTACAGCAGTACTTGAGAAATTTTCTTGTCCCTAGATTCAGACATTACACTGGAGCCTCTAATTTTCTCTAATCAGTTTTCCATTCTCCTGGTAATATATTGATCCTAGCAAGAATCAATAGCTCTTTCTGTTTCCTGTCATATCAGTATTACTAAATCTTCCTCCCATCCCCAGCAGTTATGAATTCAGCTTTTCCTGCTTTCTTCTGGCTTGAATTTTGCATGTCTCAATCCAGTTTCACTTTTCTACAAAATTTGCAGGTTGGCTTGAAGTAACACTGCAGATTAAGAACTGCCAATGGGAATGAAGCTGCTGGAGAGATCTGGATCTCAGAGAGGGATTCTGCCCACTTCATCCCTTTCCCCTTCTGTCAAAGTAAAAGGCTGATTTATAGCTTTCCATATTATTCAGCAGTCCTTCTAATGTCTCTGTTATAAATTGAGGTGCTGGTTCCCATTTCTGTCAAGCCTTGAGCTCAGGGCTGGGGAGGAAGCAGGCTCGTGGCTGGTCTGTCAGGAATAAGCTGAGCTGCACAAGCAAGCTGGTTTTCTCAGGGGCTATGGAAAGAACTTCTCCAAGCACTTGGGAACCCTCTCAAACCTCAGCGCTTGCTGTTCCAAGCCCAACAGCTACTTTTCAACACTGCTTTCTTTAACCTAAAAACCAGTCTCCACAGAAGAAAACATTTTGTTTTGAGTATTAGTAGGGAAGGCAGGAGAGAGCACAAACTGTCTGTGTCACAGGATAATTATATTGTCTTATGCACTGCATACCACTTTGCCTGCTTTTTCCATCTGCTGACTCTAACTCTCTGACCACTGCTGCCTTTGCAAGAGCCTGGACCTCCTGGTTATTTCAGGTCACTAGCAGGTATGGTAGCATCCTCTTCAGGCCAGCTCAGGTGATTCAGATCTGTGGTTAGAAGTTAAGCTCAGTTTGTTGCTCAGTATTGAAGTGTTGTGCCTAAATGTGAGAGTCTGTATTGCTGTTCACCACATGGGTGAAGAGGTCTCTGCCCAGTACTCTGAATTCTTACTCTAGTGCCATTTGTGTCCATAGTTGGTTCCTTTTATAGTGCTTCAATTATTTTGTATACTCTTTAAATCTTTATTAGCTATTTTTACAAAGGGTTGGTTACTTTTATTAGTTTCTAACAACCACATGGTTAGAAGCTCCATGTGGTGAGCTGATGCTTTATATGTTTTTAAATCTAATATTTGGATGACTTCTAGTCTACATATCCTTCTCATTTTCACCATCTCCCATGGCCCTTCTTTAGTGGGGTTTGGGGTTTTTCTTCTTTTCAAGTACAGATTATGAATGTGCTGGTAGTTACTGACCTAGTTGTTTTGTCAGTCATATTTCCAAACTCCCCATTAACTGCATGACTTCAGCTATTAGACTTCACAGGTTTAGAGTTTATTTAGCACTGCCTTGGCTTTCAGCTGGTTCACTGTCTGATGCTAGATCCTCCCTATTCTCCATCTAGAACAGATTTTGGTGTGGCTGGAAAAAACCCTGAATTTATTCTGTTGCATTATAGGGTCTTTCCTACACTGCTATGCTCTAGCCTTTCCCAGCTGAGTGAGTTCTGAAGCCCAAGAAGCACCTTGGTTCAAGTTGCAATGCTCTTGTTCCCACCTGTGCTCACCAGTATAAAGGAGATGGCTTCTAGTTTTTAAAGGAATGGCTTGCTTCAATTTTTTTGGAGAAGCAGCAGCCAGCTCCTGTGCTCCTCCCTCTTGTTTGTTTTTTAAAGTAGCGCTGCTTTGCTCTTGAATCTATTTAATTGGTTTCCTGTTGGAAAGAAACTCAAGGGCTGCCTTTGGCAATTAGCTAGGACAAAATACTCTGTTAGTAGTCAACATAGGTTACCCAAGGATTTCAGAAAAGAAATGTGGGGGTACCTTTGGTAGTTAAACAGTTGTTCCTTGGTGGTAGGTTTTTGTAATTAAACATGCAGTAGATGTTCAAAGATGTTCCAGGTTTACTTCCTTCCTGAAAGCTTGTTTTTCTGCATAGTCTTAATATTGACAAACTATTTAATCCCAGTAACATGTCAGACTTTTAAATCCTAACCAAGCATTTACTGTCCTTTGATTAAAAAAAAAAAAACAAACCTAAAACTCCAACAAAACCTAGAGAATGACTTAAAGCCTGTGACACAGCTCAGTCATATAGTAGGTTATATTTAGGAACATTAATAACCATATTTAAAATTAAATTTCTATTACTGGCCACCTAGATTGCTAGGTACAATAACTTAAGCCAAGAAAGAGCAATCAGATTGAGTTTGTTACTGGGAATATCTAAAAACCAACTGCAAAACCTAATTTTAAACAGTGGGTTGTAATCCATGATGTTTGGTTTAGAACCCCTGCAGCAATTCCTTTCCAAATGTCTATTTTAAACTGGTATGTCAGACCTCTGGCTGTTTTTTCCCAATGTCCCCAACATAAAACACTGTGATGACCATTAAAGTAAATAGGAAAAAGTAACAATTACAAAACTTAAAAAAAATATATTTTTTAGTACAGTGGATTCCCTTTAAATAGAGAGGTGTGTTTGAAGAGGTGGGTGTTGATGTGTGTACCTTGTTACTTGGTTGGGATCATAATGAACAACCTCATCTGTGATCTTCTCAGCAGCTGGAAAGAGGACAGGCTTCTGTGGTTTGTCTTGTTTGGTTTGGGAAGGCATGAGTTGAACTTGGAAAGTTTCCTACTATCTGAAATGTGCACTTGACCTCTGCAAAGTGTAGAGTATCTGCCTACCATTTTTTAATTCAGCCTTTTAGTCATAACCTTTTTCAAGAAAAAAGGCTTTTTTTTTTTTCTTTATTATTTATTTCAATGTCGACTTGATTGGTCTACTTTTTTGGGGCTGCATACAAAGGGATGGAAGCTACAGGAATCAGAACTGATCAGGCAAATACTTTATCAGGATACTTCCTGACACCCAAAAGGCTCTGCAGAAAGTGATTGCTTGCTAAATTCAGCTGCTCATGTTTTCTGAGGCAGAGACTTTAGTACCAAGGCTATTGATAGTACTTGAATTGTCTTACAGCTTGTTTGTATTGATGTGAATTTCTGTAACCTCTGGCCCACTGCAGTGTGCACCATGCAAACATATGAGAATCTTTTTCCCACAGAGGAATTTGTAGTTGATTTCTGTTATTAAACTGCTTGGGACTGTTCTGAGTACCCATATGAGTATATGTCAAACTCCTGAAAAGGCTTTTTTCAGGTGTAATTGATGTCCAAGGTAAAAGGCTTGACATAGATATTTTATGTAGGGAGAAGCATGTTTTCAAAGAACTATTAGCCTTTTTCTGGATCTTGTTTTTGTGGGGCAAGCTTTAGTTACCTTTTAAGTAATGGATGTGGACAGATCATTTGTTCCTGTGGAAGGAGCTCATTTTATGAAGTGGCTTAGGGAATATATTTTGTATGTAAATGCTTTAAATATAAATATCATTGCTTTATTTCCTTCTTTAGGAAATAAAATTATTTAATTTTGATGTTTTCCACTTCTTTAAAAAACCATGAGGACTCACTGAAAAAGCTCTTTGTTTGATTTTTTTTGTCTTTTAAACTTTTTCTTTATAAACCCCTAGAATAATAGCCACAAGCTTAAGCTGCCCTAAAAATACTTTTCTCCTTGCTAGAATAAGTCTATGCAAATTCCAGTTGCTTTATGCAGCAAACCAGATCTCTCTGCTGGGAAACTGAAGGGTAAGGAGGTGTTTCCTATTCCTGTGCCCAGCTTTCTGCTATAAGCAGCTCAGAACTATGGCCCACGAGATGTGCCATGAGGGCTGTGTTTCAGCATCCTTCCTGCTCGTGTGCATGAGTGTGTAAAAGTTAGATTGAGCAGGATGCAGGTGGTTTGTACAGATACAAAATCCAAAAGTGCTCCAGTGGATGTTCAGCATGGAGTGTATCCTGAACAGCAGGACTGACCAACAGTTGCAACATCTGTGTTAATTTGGGGAAGGGGTTAATATGGTCCAGGAGTGCTAGGAGATGATGCAAAATGATAACATCATTGCTCTCTTGAGTAGACTGTCACATTCACTGCATACCAAATGTACAGCAGATTTAAGTACTCTGCTGCTCTAGGTATTAATGCCTGCATATGATGGGTCCCTGACATGTTCCCTCTTTAACAGGATGAATTATGGGAGTGTGTAGAAGGTGTAAGGGATTGACTTAAGTACCCTCAGCTTTCTCTTCATAGCAAGATAGTGACATGTAAGGCAGCATCCTTTTTTATTTATATTTTATTCCAATTTAAATTGGTTTTGCTGATACCATGTTAGAAAAACTTGATTTAATTTTGTTATAGCTTATTCTTTTGGTATCTTCCTTGAATAATTTTAAACATCTGTTCTGTTTGTGTGAAGCTGTATTTTCCATAATAATAAAGGGTAAAAATCCCCAAGGTTGGAATCACAGAGTGGATCAGGCTGGAAGTGACACAGTAGATCAAGTCCAACCTCCATGCTCTAGTAAGGTCATGCTGCAGCACATGGCACAATTTTGTCTGCAGACATTAATTTAATTTCTCCAGTGAGGGAATCTCTACAACTTCTCTGGTAAACCTGTTCCTGTGCAATTACCTCCACCGTAAAGAACAACTTCTTCATACTTAGGTGGAACCTTCTGTGCATCAGTTTCTGTCTACTGCCTCTTGTCATTACTAAATGAATTAATTGCTAGAGAAAGTGATTGAAATAGAACTTCCAGTAGCTTGTTAACATTTTGTTGTAAATAAGGAAGGAAACTATAGTTCAAGTGCCAAAATTTAATTTTTAGTCTTAATTTACTACAATTATTCATGAGTAAAACAAGAAAGCTAAATGTAAACTAGACGTTATACACCAGAGACCAGCACCTATTGATTTTTGAGCTATCCTCAAGCGTACAAAGTGATACAAAGGAAATCCTAATAGCATTTCTCTGCATGTGTTCCCAAAATCAAGAGGTCCATAACTTACTGCATTTGCTACCTAGACAAGGGGACCCCTGAAGGGAGCGTTTTCATTGCTGTGGTGATTCTGTGCTCTTTTTTTCTTCCAGTTATCTCTACGTGCCTTCAGCCTTTGGTTTTGGTATCTCTGCCTGTGTGGTCGCAGAGGCATTAGGCACGGTCTCTGCCATGTGCTGCTGCTTTCTGCAGTAAACAAGGGTTATATATGTGTGTTGTACTGAAAATGTTGTTTTAAGATGCGGAGGGAGGGAGAAACAGCAATGAAGCTGGAAGCATTGCTGTGCAACAGTAATAATACTGGGAAGGATTAGAGCTGGGGCTGATGTTGAGGCTAATATATTATCATACCTCTGAGAATACTGTTATGTGCTGATTCCCTGCAGAGGGAGAAGTGCAGGAAAACATGTACTCAGGCTGCTAATGCACTACTCATCCCCCCATCCTCTGCTCAGCCCACATGGTGCAGTAGGTACCAGCTGATGTGTCTGTCTGACTAAGCTGTGTGAGCTGTTCAGTTATGCAGTAAGTTTGGGACAGAAAAGGTTATCAGTTGTTCATTATAACTCAGATGATGTTCTAATCATCGGATTCTTTTTTTTTTTTTGGTGCATGCAGTCTCAGTGGTTCACACTGCCATAAGAATTTCCTCTTGATGGTGTTTGTGGAAGGTCTTGCAAGGCATGTGCTAAATTACTTGACCAGACCATCACTTAAAAGAGAGAGAGAAACTAAGCAGCGGTCCCTAATCAGGCACTGTTGTATATTAAATATCTGTCTTTAGACTCCCTGGCCTGTGTGAGGGACATCTCATGTGCACAGGCGTGTGCTGGCTGTCACACAAAGACATGGAGATACATAGTTAGAACATGGAATTTTGGATGTGCAAGATGAAACTTGGAAACAAATGCCACTTTATTCATCAAGCTAGCATGGCTGAGATGTTAACATAGACCAAAATATAATTTAATTGTGTAACGCTGTGCTTAGAGGCAAAATACCCCTTTGCTAGAGAGTAAAGGAGCAGCCTTGTAGACAGTGAAAGTGAAGAACAGGATTGTGCTGCAGATGATACGATGGGAAGAGGGCAGGCTGCTTCAAGCAGGAGGAAATTAGAAGAGCAGGAGATAAAAAACCAAAACTTCTAGGGGGATGCTGGGGAATAATCAATTGGATTTGAACTGTGCAAAAAGAGCGATTTGAATCCAGAGTCGTCAAGTTTGTCAGGCCAGAGATTTGTTCTAAAATGTCCTAGCTGATAGTTGTAATTTTTATCATGTAAAGTATCAGAAGATACAAATAATGATAAAAATATTTTGTCCTTATCTATTTTTAAATGTAAGACTACTGGTAAGAGAAACAGTGAGTAGCAGCTAGTGTTGATCAGACTAGATCCTATCTGCAGGATGTACTGAGCCGGCTGTATCAGTTTTTTCAGTGTTTGAGGGGGATGGGAAATGTACTGATACATAATTCAGCCCACTGCATAGCTCAAGCCATTTGGTCTATTATTAGGGGACAGAATTCCTACAGAAGCATCTGTGGTGATTTGTGTTTGGTTTTTTTTCCCATTTGGGTGGGTTTTTTCCCTTTGGCTGAAGTGCCTGGATTAGGAACGCTGTTTTCCTCTGAAGGTCTTCAGAATCATTTTCCTTCCTCTCTCTGAATAAGTAGTATAGGCGTTTATCTGAAAATCTGCTTCTTTAGGCACCAGAAGTAGCATAACTATCTTGACCAGTCTAAATCCCATCCTAAGTTTTTTCTTATGTTTAGTCTTGTGTGTCACATCAGCGTGGTCAATGAGCGTGTATGCCATGCCATCTAATTCACAGGGTGAAATGGTATGGCAGAAGCTAGTGTTTTGGGAGAGAAGCTGTCTGACTTCTCAGTGGAGTTGCTGGTTTTAGGCATAGTTTTGGAAAAAGTAAAAGTCACTTTCCATATGATGGTAATGAGTACACAAAACATGTCTATAAAGATGTACTCTATGAAGAATCTTTTTTCCTGTGTTTTGGCAATACATTCTGTCTGCTATTGATTAAATGTGCTCGCTTGGTTCTTCTTCCTCTTGATACTGTTTGTGGAAGATAACCCTTCAGAAAAAGGGAAGCATTCACTCTGATCTGAGGGGTAGATCTGAGACATGAGCACTTGACCACACTGAGAACTGTGAAAGATGCTCTTACCAATATCTACCTGGAATTTTGTGATTGTTACTGAGTCAAAAGAACAAAAAGCTACAGGGAAGTTAACCAGACTTCACCCCACTCAGAATGCTGCTTTCAGCCAGCAGCATATCTGCTTTGCATTTCAAATCTAGCATAGGAAGGGATGGTGCTTAGATATGTGTTGTCTTACCTACACGTGGGAGCTGTAATTCAAACCTGAGCTCCAGTGTTAGTATGCAGGTGACAAACCTTGAGAGGGTTTATGGTGCCACGTACTCTGTTCCTCATCTGAGACTTGCAAAACACAATGGAAATACAGCATATGCCCTAAGCGTGCATTTACTTGCACAGCTGCAAGTAAAAGAACAGTTTTGATTTCCTTTTGAGAGGTGGTCCAAATGTCTTAATCAGAACTAGAGCTCCATTCTCCTTGCTCATATTTTCAGTTTCACAATAACTTTGCATAGCTTCAAATTTGGTTTCCAGCTGTAAACTTCTAAGGCTTTTCTCTTTCCCCCCAGAAGAAACAGAACACAAACTTGGTGACTCAGTATTTGGACTTTGTGTAAACATAGCTCTTACTTTTCTGAGAGAGTCAACTGTGGAGAAGGAAAAAGTTTGTGGTATGTCAAAGCTTCAAACTTCTCCTTACTGATTTATTGCTGGTGTGGAGACAGCCCAGAGCACATTAATTCATCAGCTTTTGTAAGCAGAGAGGAGGGAAAGAATAGGAGGAAACAAGAAAGGGGGTGGAGGGGAAAAGAGTTGGGGAAGAGGAAATAAAAACATGAGGAAATGTAAGAGATGGGAGAAAAGACATAGCAAAGCAGTCGTTTTTAAGTGGGTGATCTAGGAATTTCTGGAAAATAAGGTGCTTCCCTAGAGAGTGGAATTGTCTGTGCCCTTATTACTGTGGCCTTTACAAGCTAGGACACTTGGTGTTGAGTCACTTCTGACTGCCAGATAGGGCTGAGGGGTTTTTGCGATTGTGCTTAGGTTACAACTGACTTTAGGATCAATGTCTTTTAGGCTGGCTTCATCTTACCTCACTTTAAGACCTCTTCTGTGTGCAACTGGTATTCCCTTCTCTAAAGTACTCAGAGCTTAAACATTTTGACTTTTAGTGATTTAACCTGTGACCTCCCACACTTTTGTATAGGTTTAGTTATTGCCACAGTAATTCAAGATGGTGCCTTGGTGTTTGCCCCTGTATTCAAAGGTGGTGGTTCACTGCAGTAAATTTTATAGAAGTTTCTAGTAAGAATCTGTGACTCTTACAGCAAGAAAATGAGTCAGGCAGGCTCATTCTCTCCAGACCAAAATGTGTTGTACTCGTGCCAGTTTTAGATCCAGTTGATAAACCAGTTCTACATTGTCCAGGCTTTCTCCTGTATTATGTGGGATGGAGTTATCCGATCCAGCAGAGAAGAGGGTGCTTTTAAAATGTATGTCATCTTGACCTTGCTGTTTCAAATTATCTTAAACCTTGTGCCTCTGGGTGCTGAGAGTGCTCTGAGGTGTGCAGAGAATCTGGGACTCCAGTACTAGGAAATGGTATGCCAGCTTTTGCCTGAGGTCATCTGCTGCTCCAATGCTTTTATAATCTCTTGGATAGCAAACATTGATTAGACACGTGAAATGTGAACAATCTTCTTTGGTAGTTACACACCTGTCCTTTTGTTCATGTCATCTTTTGGAAATATTGAATGTTTGGGTCATATTGCAGTGGGATTCCACTTCAATTGTTATTTCACTCTGTGTAACAAGGTACATTACTTCTGGGAAGAGGCAGGAAGATGATCTGCTTCAGCTATTTTCTTCAGATTTCTCCTGTCTTTCTTATTATTATGTTTTCTATTGTCTCATTACACCATTTTTCTTTTTTTTTTTTTTTAACCTTTTATGCTTCCAGTTCTTTCCCTTCAGCCTGTTTGCCTTTCCCATCTGCAGTTTCTTTCAGATGAAATTAGGTGATTTTCTTTTGAAATGTTTTCACCCTTGCCTACAGGATCTGAATAACAGCCTCACCCAGTTTATTTCAGGTTGCTGCTGTTTGGCAGTGCTACAAGAAGTCACAGTGGCACCAGTGCTGGTGACAAACATAGGAAAATGCAAGGTCAGGAATGTCTTTGGCTCTGTCAGATTCAGTGGCTGTGTTTTTTGGAATACATGCAAGGATTTAGCTCTCAGGGGCACTTGTGCATGGAAAGTTTATAGCATGTCTGTTCTTCTGAAGGAGTTTTACCAATCTTTTGTTTTCTGCATTTATAACCATAATATCTTTTCCTCTCTGCCCACCCATGTATTTGTTCTTATATCCATGGATTCATTGCTTTTCTAATCTTGAAAATCTTTCATGGTCTGTGCAGTAATCAAACCACATTGTCTAAGGTTTTGGCAGGGGTAGTTGCCATATATAATACTCTAATTTCTGTAGAAAAGAAACAAGAAGAAGAATTTACCCAGATATTTAGCGAAGAAATTGGTGTGGGGTTTTTTTTCTTCTAAGATGCCCTAACAGTGATTTGTCCCTAAAACAATCCACTAGATTTATTTTGTTTTGCATTAAGTGTTACTGTTCAGATACCTTTTATCAGTGAAAAGACATATTCTTTCTTTTTTTTCTTTACATTGGAATGTTTCAATGTAATCTTTATACAAGTATATATTTATGCATCTATATCTATACATATATATGTGAATGTGTGTATATGTTATATATGTATTTAAAACGTAAGGTTTTATCAGCTAGGGAGGTAAAGCAAAGAAACATAGTGGCTATTTCTGAGTGGACTGAAGTCTCTAGAATAATTGTTTCAACTCAGAGTAAAAGCTTGTTTTCCATGTGCTTTATTGTCCAGGAGACTGAAGTTGCTAACAGCTTTCTAAAGCTTTTATACATGATCTTTTATCTTCTGGGCTTGGGCCCTGGAACAGCTTGAAGATAGGAACCTGGAGAGGTTGAAGTTGGTGTTTAGTCAGTGTAGGGAATTAAAGGCTAGGTCTGAAGAGTTCACAATAGATTAAGTTGAAGTTTCCTATGTGTTGAAAAGAGTTATGTCTATAGGCAGCAACCTGTTATACTGCTGGAATAAAGAGTGTGGCTTTAATAGTTGGGATTGTCTGGAATTCAAAGGATGATTCCTATCTACTGGACTTGTACAGTTGATTGTGGATCAGATTTATGAGAGAGCTTGGAGACTTAGGTAGGCATTTGACAGGCTGACAGGATTTGAGAACCTAAGGAAGGCAGGCATCAAAACTCTGAAGTTAGTAATCTCTAAACATCCATGTAAATCAGCCTTGTGTTAGTGTGACTGACACCTATCAGAGAGAGTGATTCTGCTTTACCAGGCAGTTCTGTGAAGATGAAGATTTGGAGGATTTGGAGACACAGTTGCTGCAGTGATAGATGTCAGTAACTAACTGATTGATAAGGAAGGGGTACTAAGTTTGCCTGCCAGTTTGTGTTAACATAAAATCTACATGGTGGGTGAATATAATAATTAGTTTTTTTGTAAAGTGACTTTAAAGTGACCTTATCTGTGATACAGTTGCATAATAAAAACAGGCGCCACCAACACAAAACAGTTGCAAAGTGGTAATTATGTCATGGAGGCTTCTTTCATATGATCCTTTGGAACAGCCTGGGAACAATGAAAAATGGCATCAAGTTTCAACTCTGTCAGAGGGGTAGCAAATAAAGCAAGCTCTAGGACTGTTGCTGAATGCCCTTAAGTCACCAGCCTGGATCACGGGGGGTAGTCCCTGCTGCCATGAGGGTGCTGCCTATAGCTGTAGGATCATGTGCAATGAACCACAGCTGTGGCTGCAGAGGAAGGCTCAAAGTCAAAAATGTTGACTTAAAAGATGTGGCAGGCATTGCCAGTTCCAGGGTGCAGTGTAGTGGCCTTTGTACAGATGACTGCACTTCAGACATCTGTAGGCTTCTTCCACATAAGTAAAAATCTGTAGCTTTTTGTATAGATTTAAATTTTTATAAATATTAGTTGTATAAATATATAGAAACATACTTCATATATTAAATAAATACATACAATTGTACTGACAGATGTTTGACTTTATATAAGAGGAAATGTAGGCTATATTATATACTTCTTTAATCTATAAATACATATACACAATACTAAAACTGTACTATAGCAGATGTCAGATTTTATCTAGTAGCTTGTATTACTTTAATTAGAGCTATTTTGATAAAGAAGGACAAGAAGATTGAGACCAAATTTTAAATCGTATTTGAGTCCCTTCCTTTGATTTCTAAAAGAGCTGTTTTTCATTATGTCAATAAATTCAGATTAAGTTAACTCCTTAAGGCAGATGACTTAAGTGTGCCTGATTAACTATCTGTCTGGTAGGAGAGGGGCCTGAAACCCTTAATTTAGAAATTAAACTCATCCCTACCTAAATCTGAAATTGAGATTCTGCTGAAATTTCTATTTTGAGTCTTGCTCGGTGGAAAAGACTCACCATCTAGTGTGCAGCATATGACTTCTACCCAACCCTGCTTTCCAGCCACCCTTCTCACACAGGCAGTTATGTATCCTAAGTGTTGATGCTGCAATTGCAGTTTAAAGGTACAATGCTGTGAAATACTTGACTAGTGTGCAATAAGAAAAATTAAATTTTTATGATTTCTTGAATGACCTGTATGTAAGAAAGTTGTATTATTTCCTGCTTTCACAGAAGTTTTCACAGTATTTCTGCTTCACTGTTTTCTGCAACTCTTTGAGGCCTAAAAAGAATTGTTCTATTCTTGACTTCCCAGAGGTCATCAGTTCTCACTAGAAAATGTAGACTGTGTAGGTGGACCAAAAACTGAGGGATTACTGTTCAGAAATGCAGTTCATGTTCACTTAATTCATTAATTTCTGTCCTTTTCATTCCGTGCACATCTCTGGGAGTGCCCTAAGAGTTATTAATGTGTTATTACAGTAAGAAGACTTCAATCACTCTCTCTCTTTATGCAGAGGTTCTCTTTCAGTGTGGACATTCATGGGTTTGAAGAATTAAACAGTCATTAGTTAGGCCATTAATTATTTGTGTCAAGACTGTTCTGAACAAACTCTCACTAAAGCTATTTCCTATACTTCTGACTTCCAGTTTGCTTTGGGATGCTGTCCCAGAAAAATCATGTGCTATCTTACCATATATCTTACAAATTCAGTATTACCAGATATGGACCACAGCAAAAATATGTGAATGAGGCTGACTGTGACTGCAGTAGAATTGGGAGTCTGAACTGATGACTAACTTCTCTTCTGATTTTCTGTGCCTCTAAGTCTGATTTGGTGTATCTGCTGTCAGTGTTGATGTTTGGACTGAGTTTGGCAGTGAACTACATATTTAGTGTGCTAAGGTCTAGTGAACTGTAGTTCTGTACCTCCACTAGCTGTATTTCTTGGGACCTCCTAGTAAATAACCAAACCATGGGGCAAAACTTTCTACTGGCTGTTTGTGTAACTGGTGCAGTCTTTCAACACAATGATACACCAAGATATTTTTCAAGGTCTTGTTCCTCTAGAAATCCTTTTAGTTACCTTGTCTTTCTTGCAATTACTTAGCATTCTCCCTGAAGTATTGCACATCACTAGGAAGCATGAGAATACAATCTGAAGCCATAAGAGGCCACAGTTGTGGAACAGTAGGAATTTTAATCTGGTTTTGACAGAATTTGTTTCTTTTTCTGCTTTTCTCTTTCACGGTTTTTGTTTGGTTTTATGCTTTATTTTTTAAAGGCTTTTTTAAGCGTTGTGATGTAAACATAAAAGCTTATTATTTAGCTGCAACAGTGTGCTGCATGATCATAAAACAAGACCTAGTCCATGCTTTGCAAAGCTTAATTCTCTGTTCCTTTGCTGGAGTACCCAGGAGACATGATCCAGTGTGGTATGGAGACTTTTTGTATAAGCTTTCTTTGGCTAGGTAACAAATTTCTCGATCCTATCCTTAATGGCACCAGTGACATTGTGTCCTCCCCTTGCTTCATAATGAAAGTAAAATTTCTTTATTAAATTAAGATGTTTGGCAAGGAGGGGAGAGCAAGAATGGCCCTGCGACCATTTGAGGCTGAATTCAGATTTTACTCAGTTATCATCATGGCTGAATTCAGCATGGATTGCATGCCAGCTGTATGGGGTAGTTAATTTCTGCTGGTTTGCTGAAAACCAACTTGAAAAGCTTTCAAAATTGTACTTTGATTCATTCTTGCTTTGCAGAAGACAAAGAGGAGAAATATTTTGCAGTGAGGTGTTACTGTAGTATGCTTGTTCTGCAAAAGGGGAATTATCACAGTGATACCAGTAAGCCTCTGTTGAATATCCTAGAAATCAAGGCTAAGCCTTGGGACTGAAAGCTTGATATTTTCCCTTTGTTGTCACTTACTGACTCGCACTAATTATATATAAAAACTTTATATTTTTTTCTGAATTGAATCATATTATATATTTGGTGAGCTTTAGGCAAAATCGTGTCAGATTCTACATCTTAGCCAAAAAATTTGCCATTATTTTGGTCTGCCTGATACATACAAGTGCATCCTTAACATTAATCTGTCCTTCACTTTTTCATTTCCTAGTTTCATCTATTTGCAACCATAAGCATCAGATATTCATTAAACTAGGCAGGACCAGCAAATAACTAATAGCAGATAGTTCAGATGTGTTTGGCCACTACTTCTCAAATACCTCATGAATCTGTCTGTAAATGTCAGATAAACCAAAGTTTGGAAAAAGAAAATCGGTGTTGCTAGTAGTGTTGAAGTCAAGAAGCAGTCTAGTAGCCTTAGAAATCATGGGGTTTCATTCATGTCACCATGTTGGACTTTCATGTTGAGATCTCCAAAAAGACTGCACAGCACAAACTGTATTTTGTGAGGTGGAGCCCTTATTCATGTGCTGTTCTGTGGGGCTTTTCCATCTGTTTCCTTTGAAACAGTGTGGAGTTTGTGTGTGGGCTTTGAGGAAATGCTCTAGAGCAGCCCTGGAAATGGGGTTGCTTAAACTTTCTCTCCCCCCTTCTTCTCCCTGTTGGCTGCACTAGAAAAAAAATCTTTTGGTGGTACTTATGTACATCATAAAAAGCATCTTCTAATAAGTTGGTCTGAATGGGAGGGCTGACAAAAATCTTCACTTTTTTTCAGAAATGTTAGGGACCTTGGTGGAGTCAATTAATTGAATATCAAAGACTTGCACTTCAAAGAAATGTTGTGAAGTCTGCATGTGATTTCTTGGGGAACAAAAAGCACGTTTTTCTTGAACATCTGCTAAATCTAGTCTAGTAAGCATTAGTTTGTTGCAGTTCTGGAGGTCTTGCAAAATTCACAGATACGACTTAAAAATTAACCATTCCTGCAAGGGGTAGTGGAGTGAAGGCAGAGGGGAAAAAAGAAAAAAAACACGAAAAAAACTGTAACGATGATTTGAGTAAAGTAACTGCTGGTGTGACAATGGTAAGGAACCACCTGATTTTGGGAGGGAGGAAGGTATGATCATGTGAACCTCTCAGCAGCTTGCAGTGTGAATTTTCTACACTTGGAAGGTCAATGTCACAGTGATAAAACATTACTAGTAAATATGTTGTTAAGATTTGATGTACTCCATAAGTTACCCTAGATGTTTTAGGGGAGTGTGTGGGTTTTTGTTTTGTTTTTCTTCATGTAAAATTCATAAATTAGCTTTTCTCTTTGTGGGAATACATTTCTTATGTGCGAGATTTTCTTTCTGCTTAGTCAGTTGACAACACACCATCTGGGCCCTGAAGCCTAGAATAAAGATGCTCTGCATGATCCTATCCTATCACTGTCTTGAGGGTGATATATAGGTTATTACAGCCTCTTCTTATAGCTCACTTTGTGCTCTTATTTGCCCCAGTTGGTTCTTGCTACAACAAAGTTGTGCTCTCAGCATATCGAAAGGGTTGTAGGAAAATGCAGGCTAAAACTTGCAGTGTACTCAAAATATTTCTTCTTCTTGCTAAAATTAACAGCAAACTGATTGATCTGTCATGCTCCTGGGAACAAAAATATCTGGCTCTGTGAGTTGAAATATCATCATGCTGGAAAAGGGCATAATAAATGCCTGGCTTATGAAAGACCTTTTGAGTCTTGCCTGGGTAGCTGAGGTTGAGAAATGTCATGAGTGAGTTTTAATGCTGGTGATGGAAAGCTTGTAACTAGTGATGAAAATCACAGGAGTTTTAAATGAGATTTCTGCATTTGTAATGTAAATATAAGCCTGTGATCTTAGGGTATTCCTACTTGCTTTCATATGTTTAGTGTATTATGAGTGGGGTTATTTTTCTTTCTGCTTTCTTATATGCAAGTTCTATCATGCAGGGGATATAAAAGGAAGTGCAGGTGCTCTCACTGTCAAGTTAACTATTGCTGGTTAGTTGGAAAAAACACATCCAACAGGCAATGTGATCCCCAATGTCAGAAATGTACTGAGTATCAATATAAGGAAATAATGGAATATCTTTACTTTTTGTGCTGTTCTTCAGACTGCTCTGCAATGACTACAGCAAGATACAGGCCTACCTGGGACTTGGTACTTGACCCATTAGTGTCCTGTAAGCTCTGCCTTGGTGAATATCCCGTGGAGCAGATGACAACAATAGCACAATGCCAATGCATCTTCTGTACCCTGGTGAGTTTGTGTTCTTTATTAGACATTAAAAAAACAAGATATAAGTTTAACTGCAGAAATAGTGTGTTTCTGCTGGGTGGGATTCACCCTGAGGTGTTGATCTTGTGGTGGAAATAAATACTGCTGCTGTGTACTTGATGCAAAAGCTAGGAAGTAAACCCTTTGTTTACCTGGAATAAAAAGAAATAAATTATTCTGCACTTCAATATACTATATTGAAGTTATCACCTTACCAAGGTTGTTCACACTTTCCCTTTTATCTATCAGTGGCCTGGATTTGAGGTTGGTTTTGGTGCCCTTTATGTACCTTATAAAAAAATCTTATAATGAGTTGGACTGAATGGGAGGGCTGACAAACCCTTCACTTAGTTTCAGAAATGTTAGAGACCTTGGTGGATCATGCTCACAATTAATTGAATATCAAAAGATTGTTGGGGGTGGTTTTATGAATGATTGGGTTTTTGTACAGTGCTGAGGAGCTTGTGGTTTGGTTCTTTTTTTTTCCTGTTGAGTTTTTGTTTTTGATGTTGTTATATTTTTTTTTTAACTGTAGAATAGAATAGAGCCTTTCAGTTGAAAGGGATCACTTTAGCAATGATCTGTAGTCCAGCTGCCTGGCCACTTCATGGCTCATCAAAAGCTTAAGCATGGTGTTAAAAGGCATTGTCCAAATACCTCATAAACACTGCTTTAGGAAGCCTGTTCCAATGTTTGGTCACCCTCTCTGTAAAGAAAAGCACCCTTATGTCCAGTCTGAAACTTCCCTGGTGCAACTTAGAGCCATTCCCTTGTGTCTTGTCCATGGATACTAGGGAGAAGAGCTCAGCACCTTCTTTTCTACTTTTCTTCCTCAAGAAGCTTTAGAGAGCTATGAGGTTGCCCCTCAGTCTCATTCTCTCCAAACTAGACAAACCTAAGGTTCTCAGCTGCTCCTCACAGGACACTCCTTCCAGCCCTTTCACCAGCTTTGTTGTCCTCTGGAGATGCATCCAAGGACCTTCACATCCTTCTTAAATGGTGGTGCCCAGAACTCCGCCCAGTGCTGAAGGTGAGGGTGCACCAGCTTTGAACACAGCAGGACAGTCACCTCTTTTGACTGGCTGGCCATGATGGGTTGGGTGATCCCAGGATGGGCTTTGCCCTCTGGCTGCTGGGCACTGCTGACCCACATGGAGCCTGCTGTCACCCAGCACCTCAGATCCCTTTCTGCAGGGCTGCTCTCCAGCCACGCTTCCCTCAGATTGTACTTGTGCCTGGCATTACTCCACACCAGGTACAGAATCTTGCAATTCAGTTTGTTAAATTCCTTATCATTAGCCATTTCCCTGCTCCAATTTGACTAGATCCGTCCGCAAGGCATCTTGCCCCTCCCCAGAACCAGCAGCAGTTCCTAGTTTTGTGTCATCAAACATGCTAATGGTACATTTGGTTCTTGGGTCCAAGTGTTGATAAACACTGAACACAACTGACACTAGAGCTGAGCTCTGAGGAACAGTGCTGGTGAAGGTTGCCAAGCAAATGTATTCCCATTCACTGCAAGCCTTAGAGCCAAATTTTTCACTCAGAGCTCATCTCACTGCTGGACAGCTTGTGCAGAAGGGTGCTGAGTGGAACAGTATCAAAAGCCTCACTAAAATCCAGAGAAATGACATACACTGCCTGATCCTTAATTCCAGGCAGGTGACCTTGGCATAGAAGGTTATTAAATTAGTTAAACAGTCTCTCTTTTTGATCCCGTATTGACAGTGCCTGATGATTGCATTGTTCTTTAAATGCCTTTCAATAGTACCCAGCATAGCCATGCACACACTTGTAACTAAAAAAAGTATTTAATGTATTACAGATTCTAGTTTCATTGTATTATAATTACAGTCACATAATACGTTTCCATTACCATACTGTACAAATGCTTACCCTGAATAACAAGAATCTTGTCAGTTAAATACAAAACACTGGGGAACGTTTGTAATGTCTGACAAAGAACATCATCATCACAGTTAATGGATATTTCTAGTTCAGGAGCAGAGGAAACTACTAGTCCGTTTTCATCCCTAATACTGAATTTAAATAAAAATTCTACTTCATTAAATTTTGCGATGGGTGCAGATGACTTGTGGAATACATGATGCTCAGACTTTAATTTCCCAAAAGTTTGATATGGTATTGTAGACTCAGACATGGGATTGGGTGACTTTTTTTTTTTTTAATTTGAAAGTGCTTTCTAGCAAAGTTTTTTGATGTGTGTTTTTAATTTTTAAGATTGTATTTTTAAGATTAAGATCAAGTATTTTAGTTATTTTATTTTTCTTCATGGAAAAAACTACAATTTTTTTTAATAGTAGATTTCCTTTTTCTTGGTGGTTATTGAAGATAAAGGAGGCAGCCAATGGAACAGGTAGAACTACTGTGAAAGAAATGTTTGCTCAAGTATGCAAAAGCATATAAAATAATAGGCTTCATGAAAAAGAGTAATAAGCTTCATGAAAACTGTTCTCTTCTAGTACTTATAGCTGAGTGTTGTTTCTCCCTGGTACTTGAATACAGAGAATATTTAAATGTCAGTTTTCAGTTTTCATGGCAGCAGAAAGACTAGGTTACCAAATACACTTTTTTTTTTCACCTTGTTCCCTCTGATTTTTGCTGCTATCCCTGATCTTCTGTTTTTTGGTTAGAACATGTTGCTGACTCTTACGGCTATTTGAAAGATATAACCAGTTACAGACATCAGATATGTAACCTTTACTGATAACCTGTTCTTAGCAGCTGATAAAGTAATCTGACTGATGACATGGAGCTTGTGTTTTGAACTCTGTTCAGGTGGAATTGTCCGCCAGTTTTTACTACTTATGTTTGGTTGTCTTGGATGATTCATTCAGTTTTGTCCTGTTTAAACAAATTTTTGTAGTTTGTTTGCCACTTATAAGCTTTATGCAGTGACATTTGAAAAAATGAAAAAATTATTTGTCCTAAAGCTTTCTCATGAATTAACAAGTAGTACTACCCTTGCTTTCCTTGATGATGGTGAGGGAAGTTTTAGAATCAATCCAAATAAATGCAAGAGAGGCAGTAGCTATAAACCTGTTACAGCCCAGGCCTTCATCTGAAATCCAAGGCCTTCATCTCTACCTTTGGGCCAGACTGAAGGGTGATAAATTGCTAAAGAGAATATTCCCATGAGTCTGGCAAGGTTGTTTGGCCTATTGACACTCATTGAGGAAGAGTGTGACAGATGTATGCAAAATCCTCCACTGATGTTCCTTCAGCAGTGGTTTCCAGAAACACCAGGGACACTGCTTATGAATTGTCCCTTGTAAATGGCTAGTCAATCAAAAAGAGTAGCCTTTTGACTCAAGGTTTTGCATGGGGTCTATGTACAGTAGATCCAGTTCATCTCTGCTTTGTTCTTGTTTCATTAATATGTAGGTTTTTTTCAGGCTTCTTTTTTGTAAATGAACAGAGATAACTGACGGTCTTTCCAGGAATATGAGCAAAAAAGAAAAAGGGTTGTCCATGCAAGTGTGAGGACTACTTTTGCTGCAGCTCTTACCACTAGCTCTAGCCCTTCTGTCTAAATCACAGCAAGCTGGAACAACATGAATATGTATTACATGAGTATGCAGTACTACTGGTATGTTGGCAGCATTTCCATCATTATACAAGTCTCTCGATCCTGTATGTCTGTCTACAAGTCTTGACTCTTTATAATCCTAGAAGTGCTGTAGTAAAGATACCATGAAGGATTGTCTCTTCCTGACACTTGTACAGTACCACAGCATTTCTATTCAGAAAGATAGAATGGGGACACTGTTTCCATTTGCTTTCTGGCAGAGCTGTGCATGGATTAAATAGAGCAGACTGCCACTCCTCTGCTGATAAGGCACAGGCACTACAATTTCCCATAGTATTATTTTGCCAGTTAGTACAATACTCCCTTATTGTTTTTATCATTGTGATCATAAATGCCCAGACAATGCTGTGAGCTCTCAAGTTTTGTATATCTCATCCATTAGGAATGTTATAAGAACACATTTTCTCTGGTACCTCAAGCAAATCCATTGTTGGATTGCTTGAGGTACCAGAGGAACAAAAGTCTAAAGAATGGAGAGAAAAACAAGATAACTGCTTTAGCTTTTTGTTTGGTTTTTTGAGTATTATCAAGGGGCAAACCAATATCTTCTCAGAATCATGTTAATAATAGGACCAACTTAAGTGTGCTCATGTAATTTTGGACCAAAACACCTAAGTAGCTTTATTAAAATTTTCCCCACTTAAATAGCACATACTACATAGCTAATGATCTTAAATTTTAAGGTCGTCACTTAGCGGTTGCTTGCCTTAGAAGAAATAATTGATTTTTCATGTTTTCTTCAGAAAGCCTTATACTTAGAGAAGGAAAAAGATAGTAAAGCAGAGAACGCCACTTTTTTTTTCTTTAATTTTTTTTTGGTACAATTTTCTGCACTAAATTTTTTCACTTACTACTTAGCTGTTTTAAGGGCATTACGGGAGATAAGCAGGTGAGCAATTTTTTCCAGTTCCTGTCTGAAATTCTGATTATTTTGTAATCTGTGATGAAATTTACACGTCTTAGTGGACCTGATGTTTCTTTGATGTGTTAACAATTGTATGTGTGCTGGAATTTCAACATGTTTATTGCAGTTGATATTCTTGCATGAAAGTCAAGCAGTTAGTAGCTTGAATGTTTTCTGGTTCAGGATTTACATGTATATCTGTGTACATAAATACTGTATAACTTATATATATAAAACATACACATAGGTGTATCAATGTGTTCCAAGTGCAGTGATGCCACTATTACTCAAGATAGGCTAAGCTCCTTTTGACCTCACATTAGACTATTTTATTCCCTTCAAGATTTTATGCACTATTGATCATTCTGGTACCAGCAGATTCATTGCTTGCTTTTCTCAAATTTAAAAAAAAAGTGTGTCAACTAGGCAGTCCAAGCAAATGTCTAGGGAAAATATAAAGTATAACAGAAAACTTGTCTTTGATGAAAAAAAATTTGGTTACTCCTCTGATAGAAGAAGAAACTGTAGTCAGGTACATGAGAGAGAGAGAGAGCCCCCAACAGTTAGAAAATAACAAAACTAAGGTTAAGTTCTTCCTTCTGCTTCATGTTTGTGCTTTCTTTTTGGTCAGATAGCATATGTGGATAACTCTGGTGTTTGAAACTAACACTGCGTCATAGATACTCATACTCTGATTCGTGCCCCTAAGCTCTACCTTAAACCACCTGGTTAGTTTTTCCTGGACTTTTAGGTGTCCCTCTAAGTTTGTTGTATTCTATCCCAAGTAGCTTGACAGTAGGATAGTGACAGACTTCTGTTATCACTAGCCCTTTTTAAACAGGATTACTGAATTTGCCTAATTATGACTGGTTACACAGATCTGCTTAATTCTAATCATTCTGCTGTTTGAGCTTCCTTACAGGCTGGTGATCGGCAAGGCAAATATTGTCCTGCCTATAACTGGTTTCAGGCATCTTTTCTTTTTTTTTCTTTTTCTTTTTTTTTCTTTTTCTTTTCTTTTTTTTTCTTTTTTTTCCTTTTTTTTTCTTTTTTTTTTTCTTTTTTATCTTTTTCTTTTCCTTTTTTCTTGTTGTCATGCTTGACTGGAAGCATACAAAGCTTCTCTGAGTTGAAGGACAGAAAAAAGACTGATTTACTCTAGTGTTATTCCTCACTCCAAATGAGGCAGAGGCAGCATCAGCCTCCCCTTCCCCCAGGGCAAGGCAGACCCCAAGAGCAGTGTGCAGGGAACAGGTGGGCTTGGCTGCTTCCCTGTTCCTGTGTGGTTTGTCTCTGCTTGCCAAAGGAAGCCTACCTTAGCAGAGCAGCACTGTGCTGTTTCTCACCTCTACCAAAGGAGAGATGCCTTACTTGCTTGGAGACAGAAGGGTGGGGAAAACTTAATGGCTTGTGAGGTTTTGTAAAGTTCAAGGTCCTTCTTAGCAGCTGTAATGTTTCCCTGTTTCCCAACACCAGAGCTTAGAGTTTGCTGCTTGAGCTCACATTCCCCAGCCTTAGCAGAGGACTGATACTAACCTTGACGTGTGATGTGTCAGTAGAGGATTCATGGTTAGAGGTCGATGTGTTTGCATGGCAGTTCACATGGCTGGCTGTATTCTCACTGGTCTTGTAGGTGGTGGGATGGCAGAACTCCCTGCTTTAATAAACAGGAACCTGGGTGAAAACTAAACTTGATCCAGAGCCTTCAGCTCTCCTCACCTGTGCGATGTCACTAAATGGGATTAATGTTATCTGTCTTCATCAGGATATTGGGAAAACTAGCTCATTTTGGTTTGCACAGGGTTTTGCATGTGAAAAGGGAAGGCCCTTTGTTTGCTGCCAGGTGTATTTTCCTCCCACTCAGAATTGCTATTTCTGTTTGGAAATACAATAAACTTTTCTCAAGCATATAACACTGAATTTTTTTTTGTGGTGCTTTTGCCCTCTGAATATTTGATTTTTCATCCCACATATGTTGGCATTTGAAAATAAATTTATTTTTGTAAAACTTGCTGTGTATGTTTTACCCATTGCAGCCCTAAATAGGTGAGAATAAAAAGTTTATGCAAGGTAATGGAGGGATAAAAATCCATAATGAAAAAAGCTTATATGTACATCCACTTGAAATACCTGTTCAAAGATGAAGAGGTATCACAAGGTATTATCCTTGTCTCATTTGGCCATTTTCTGCTGTCTACTGCTGTGATTGATTCCTCTGAAGAAAAATTTTTAAAATTCTATAAATTTTACAGTACCCAGCCATGAGTCTGTATGTAAAAAAACAAGCCCACCACTTCAAAGGCTTGGCAGCTGTAAGTCTGTGTTGCCTTCTCTTTCAAGATACTCATCTGAGAAAAGGCACTTTTTTTTCCAGTGCTTGGTCTTGCTTATAGTTTCTCTAGCCATTGATTGCTGTGTCTCAAAGGCTATTTGCCATGTCCTGACATTTCTCAAGCTGAAGTAGTCATCAGGCCTCCTCTTTCTGCATTCTTGATAGTACATTTCTTCTTGCCTTACTTCATTTGTTGACTGATGGCCTGATGGTGCTGTTCCTTGTACTCAGACTGGTGTCATGTGGAGAATTTGGAGACTGGACTCAGGGATGATGCACCTCATCTCTGATAGGAACATCTTGTCTGCAGGACATTAAGAATCGTGTACAGGGACTGCTGTGATATTTGGGTGTACTGTCAGAAGGCATTTGGAGAGAGGTAGAACCAACACAGTCTGCTCTGCTGTCCACAGGATGAATCAACAGCCCCCTGTGCACTAACTACAGCAGCATTTGCAGTGGGTGAATGCCTGCCCCTGCCAGGGTGTGGCCAGTCCCCATACTGAGATTACACCAGCTGCTGAGAGCACATGGACAACAATAATTTTTAAAGCTCAGGAAAGAATGCTCAGATGCTTTGTCCTCAAACATGGAAGCACATGTGTTGTGTTTATCTTTCCCAGCCCTCATCCTGTTTGGCCATCATCCACAAGCAAGATTGTGATTGCATTTAGACTGACAATATAGTTTATAACAAGGCTACAGAAAAGCTGAGTCTTTAAACATTGGCAGCATGGTGGGAAAAGGAGGCATTTACCCTTGGCAATTTCAAACAAAAAAGTACCTTTTAAATAGGCCAAGTATCAGGAAGATAGAGGCAGGAAGCCTGTCAAGTAGAGGTCTTCCAAATTGCTTTCGGGAAAACATGTATCAGCTGTGATGTTATCTGTGTCTGGTCCTGGCCAGTCTCTCTCTCTGTACTTTGTTCACAGCTTAAGGGTCTAGATATTTCCCTCTTGTGGAGCTCTGGAGTGCCTTGCAGGTGCTTGTCTTGGAGTCTGGGATTGGTATGCTTGTGTAGCAGAATTTTTGTCTCTGTAACAAAACAAAGGATATAGAGGATAAACATCTAAGACAGTTCTCTGTTGCTACTTTCATATTTTAAGTACTGCATGTCAAGATAAGTGAATTTTTTATTCCTGTGATGTATTAGTATGATAAATTAGGGTTAATAAAACTTTGAGTTCTAAAAGTGATGATTCTTTGCAGGTAGATATTGTTTCTGAAAAGATATCTATGGAAGTGAAAATTATTTAAGTTCAGAGTATTTCCACAAACATTAAACACTTCTAATGAACATCTGTCTCAGATTTAGGTGATTTGTGAAGTTGAATATAGCTCAGTTTATCTACTAAAGGAAAAAAAATCACTCTCAGAGTCATGCATACGCCTCAAACAGTTCTGTGATTGAGTGTGCATAGATATTTTCCAGTAAGTCACTCATCAAGTAAGGAGCATTAGGGTGATATTAAAAAGCTAGATTGTAGATCTACTGTAGAGAATAGGGCACGCTGGAGCAGCAGTGCAAGAGTAGTTCTAAGTTGAGCCTATAACAACCTATAATTTGAGGCAGGATTATAACTACTTTACACAAAAAGGCCATGTAGTAAATTTGCAAGAAGCTTAAAACCTCTCTGAGGAACCTACCATTCTTTTTCTTTCCTTGTACATGTTTTCTTGTGCTTTATGTATACCATGGAAATTTCTCAGAAAGTAGTTTTCATTTTCTATAAAACAATAAGTATAAAATAATATTACTCTCGTGACTGGAGTGTTGGAATGGAAGGATACAGGCTCTTTAGGAAGGACAGGCAGAAGAAATGGAGGTGTCACCCTGTATGTCAGTAACCAGCTGGAGGGCGTGGAGCAACTCTTGGGGATGGATAAGGAGACAAACTTAATCTTATAGGTTCAGATTAAAGGGAGGGCAGGGTCAGGTAACTTTGTGATGAGATTTGCTACAGGGAGTCCAACCAGGAAGCCATACAAGAAAATCGGAAGGACTTTATAAATAAAGGCATGTAGAGATTGGACAAGTGATAATGGATTCAAACTGAAAAAGAGTTGGTTTAGATGCTAGGATGGAATTCTTTGCTATGATGGTGGTGAGGCAATGGATAGGTTGCCCAGAGAAGTTGTGAATGCCCCATCCCTGGAAGTGTTCAAGGCCAGTTTGGATAGAGCTCTGAGCAACCTGGTCTAGTAGAAAGTGTCCCTGCTTATGGCAAAAGGATTTGAACTAGATGATTTTTAAGGTCTGTCCCAACTGAAGCCATGCTGTGATTTGGCCTATTACCACATGAACATTCCTGTTACTTTAAGAAGTATGCCCCAAAATATTTAAAAAGATAGCATATGATAGTTATATGTGGCTACAAGAATTTCTCTTTCAGGAATAGGGAAGGCTCTAGTGTTGTTGTGTCATTCTTCCTTCTTCAGAGAACACCCCAGATGCGGGCTGCTTGTTTTAGGGGAGTTTTTCTTCTTGAAATTGTTCGGGTTTGTCTAAATGGAAAATACTTCCAGCAAATGACATTCAGGTAAAAGCTCTCTACCAGAGTGAATCTCCTATTTGGACAAAAGGAAGGGGAGCTATTATTCCAAGAGTATTAGTCTTCACCTGTGACACTCTGATTTTTTTGTAGTGAAAGAAATTCACTCACTCTCACACGTGCTGTCTCCCCCTGCCCCAGTGAGTATTGCACACTTCATCACTATACTGCTCTAATCTAAAGCTAAAATAGAACATTTCCTCACGTTATTCAAAAGATTGACAGGCAGTTTGTCTACAAGCATAAATTCTACCTATTCCTCAGACAGACTGCAGAATTGGCTTAGGGGAATTAGCAGAGAGCAGTAGAATAACAGCAGTAGAATAACCTTGGTATTGCACTGTCTTATGGAAATAAAAGATATCACTTTCTTAGATCTCATTTTAAAGCAATGTAAAGAAAAATTCCCGGTATGCAGAGCATAAAAATACTACAAAATACTATCAAATGTAGTTGATGCTGTAGTAGTTTTTGTCATTTGTGTAGCTCTATCACATGAATTTTGAGCTTTGGCTGAGTATCCTGGTAGCATAAAAGCGACCCGTAGGCCGAACAGTAGATTTTTAGCTACAAGACATGACATACGTGCTTCTCACTCAATATCTTTTCATATTCTTCATCCAGAAGAATCTTATCCCAGAATGTAATGCCCAAAGGGGTCTTTGCATGTACCTACCCTGATGTCACTTGTAACATGGATCACAAAATAACCAACCAGCTTTTCCTGAGTCTTCATGTGGTTGAATGCAAGTTTATGTAATTATACATGGGTGCATATTTATGTATATTTTTAGATGTTCATCTAATCCTGGTTTGCAGATGATATAGAATTTGAGACTGGCAATTTAGTCTACATGTTAATAATTATCCTATTTGAAAACATTTTCAGCTTGAGCTTTAAATAATCTCCTTTGTTGAAAAAGCATGTCAGCCTTTCCTTGTGTTTCTGAAGTGCAGTATAAACTCCTGGTGATTGTGTTCCCAAAGTGCAGAGTTATCTGCAAGGTTAATATTTGTGCACAATAGTAACTGCCTTTGCCTATCTTTAATATTTATTACTACTAAATACATGGTAAAAAACTAATTCCCTTTTTCTTTTTTTAGAACTTGGTAAATTCTAGATTTCCTCCTTTTTTATTCCTCCTTTCAATTTTATTGATGCATGTGTTTTGGTTTTTTCAAAATTGTTTTCCAATACCAGCATGTGATGATTCTGCATGTAGTGCACACTATATTTGGTGATAGCTGTGGCCTAGTGCCAGCACTAAAATACATTTAAAGTTTTAAGAAATAAATCAAGTGATGTAGTGATGATATACTTGGCTCTTGTCATGTGTTTTTGGCCTTTTCAAATCCATAGACTGATTAAAAAAAATTCCCATATGACTTGGCACTTGCATCTGCAGCATTAGTGTAGTCAGAAGTCTACATTTTAACACATTCCACCTATCAGCTGTTAAGAAAATAATTCATGATAATCTTTTTATGTGCCTAACTCAAATAAAAGTGACATATTGAAAAACCATTCCTTGTTTGCAGTAACATGTTCTTAAATTTGTTATAACTTTCCCAAACCATCTTCAAGTGTTTTTAATTATGTGCATTTTGTATTGTAAAATGACCTCAGGTACCAAGTGAACACATACTTTCTGTCAAAGTAGATGGTAGATAAGTGTTGCCCCCCCATGTAAACAGTGGAAGTCAAGATTCCTTTTTTGGAACTATGATGAGGTTTATTTGGGGTTTGATGTCAGGAGAAATAAATCAAAGCACCAACATCAGAAGTAAGTGTGATTATTCCTGGAATTCTAAGAGGAAAAAAAAAAAAATTTCTGTGGCCTATGCAGGTTTGTTAGAGCTAAATGCAGCAGAGCAAGATTGTGTTATAGTTTTGAAATTGGGCAAAAAATAAGCATTTTGATTCCTATATAAGGTATGTTGATCTTTATGACATTAAACAAAAAGATACGCAGCTCTAAAGCCATGGCACATCAGTGGTCACTGTACAAACCTTCCTGTGTGGCACAATCCTTGATGTACAGAGGTTAGAAGTACCACACATCTTGTTGAGCTGTAAATGCTACACTGTGCTTGGCATTCATAGCTTCAGAAAGGAAGTCATATGTTTATTAGTCATCTGTCTCTGAGGCAACAGAAAAAAAGTGCTCCCAATTTATATAGGCAGCTTGTAGTAAAACTGCTGCTGAATTGGGCTCTCAGTTGATCTTGGTGAGGGAATGGGTCTGGCCCAAAACTCCTCAAAGTGGATGTGCTTCTGCCCTTTGTCATGGGGACAGCAAAGGCCTGGACGATGCATGGGTTACCAGGTGACAGAAAAAGTTATGCACATGTCAGAAAGGACAGCAGTGATGGAAAGAGGACAGAGCAGGGATGCAAAAGGAGTAGGCATGCCCAGGGAACAATAGTAGCACTCGGAGGAGCTAACTGGTCTCTTCTGACACACATCTATTGGAGGAATAATAAAGATGTTCTTCAGCGTATTAGTTTTATAGGGATCATTGTACTCTTGTGACCTTAGTCCAATCTCAGGCCTTAGGTATCTAATTTTAGCTCCTGTTTTCTCTGAGAAAAGTTATATAATAGTCTTCATTTTGAACGTGGTTTGGGCTGACCTACACTCACACATTTTTGTTCATGCTATAGGATACCTTATTGCCTTAATGAATGGACTGTGAAGATACTTTCTTCCAACATTGGATCAAGTTGCATCGAAAATTTGCAAAAAAATTTCATGTTTTTATAATTGCTTTACAATGATTTTTTCATAGCATATGATTTAGTACCTAATCCTGCTTTGTTGTGTTGCTTGCATGCTGCTTAATTTCTAGTTCTATAGCCAGTCTTATACAAGTTGCACATCTTGTGTCTGCTCTCAAGAGAAGCCACGGGTACCCTGTGCATCAAATTCTCTTCCAACTGCTTTGAGTTCCTCTTTCTCCACACAAGAAGTCTCAGAGGAGTCTTGAGTAGATAGCCTGTTTTTATCCTCTGCCTATTTCCAGCAATATTTCGTACCCTTGAGCACTTCTCAGAAGGTGAAGCATGAGAAGTGCTTGGCTGTTCTGGTTTTGAGGAGCCAGCAGCCAGTTTCCCATCAGGGGAAGGGAAAGGCCACGGACACTGCTCATGACAGGATTGAACTGTGTCGTTTCTTGGAAAATGAGAGGAAAGGGAAGCAAATCAAATAGGCTTTGGCAATAGTCCTAAACAGGTTGAGCAGGAGAATTACCCACATTAATGATTAATGATAGCAAAGCTCATTCAGCTTGAAGAGTACTTTCTCTAAGTGCTGGCATTAAAAATGTATGCATTTTCATTTTAATCCACACTTGGCATCTGCAAATGGAGAGGAAAGGGAAGAGCCAGCAGTGTCATTATAGTAGCACTAATACCTCACTACAGCTGAAATCACAGCTTGCCAAGGCACACAGCCGAGGGTCTGGGTCTTGCAGAGCTCAGCCTGTCCTGGTTAGTGATACGAATCCTCTTGGAGTGTTCCACCACCTGCCCTGCAGAGCTCCAAGTGAAGGCTTGGAAACCTTCTGCGAGTCAAACATCTAAATGAACAGTTGTCCTCATTAAATCCCTACTGAGGAAGACAAAGACTATGTGTAGTCTGTCACAAATGGATTTCTTTGCACAATTAAAAATTTTATAAATATCAATTATCTGATCTCAATTTTTCTTTACCAAAAAATTGACCTGCTTTCTCTAGCGTGTGGGGGACACAGAGAAAGGGAGGTCTAGCAGAAATGAACTATTGTGCTATCAAGGTGGTGGCAACATGCCACCAGAAAGACTGTGGACTAGAGCAGCAGAGATTGTGTGGGCAGGAAGTACAGTCTTTGCTGCAATCAAGAGGTAAAATCTAGAATAATTTGTTAATAGAGATGTCTGAAAGGAGCTGAATAGATAAATCAAGAGGCAGAAGAGAAAGAGAAGAGGTTTGTAGTCTGAACTTTAACAGCTACATGCCACATGCCTGAGGGTTAGGCTGGAAGATGCTTATTGATGGGCTATTTGATGGCACAGGGTGAAGGAAGAAGCAGTTTGGGAGAAGCAGTTTTGTGCCTTGACCTGAAGTTAGGCATACCAGCCTTGGCGCAGTCAGTGCAGCCCTTTGAGTGAGTCAGCAGCTGCATACCTTTTGCAAATGTCTGTAATGTCAGTTTGCTGCAGAATGTGTAATCCTTCTTGCCTCCCACACAGCTGTATGCTGAGCTGGTTTCATATCTTCATTTCACTCTGCTGTTGGTCTAGCTTCGCTCTTTATTCACACATCTGCAGTCAGAGAGTTGGGGACCTCGTTCTGTAATTGTCTCCAGTTTGCTTATGCCAGCTGAGCCCACAGGCAGGGTGAGAACATCACAGGGTGCCCCATCCACTGGGAATCATACCCTCCTCTGCTCTTTCTGTGTAGTGTTGGGCTGGTAGAAGCTGCATGGTAGCAGCAGAGAGCAGGGTCTCTTCATCACTCCCTTGTCTTCCCAACAGACACCTATGCATTAGAGCTCAGCTTGATGTAGGAAGGATGGAGGTGGAGGGGAGTTGTGCCTCATCACGAGGCACAATTTAATCTTAATTTGCCCTTGGTCAAAAATGTCCACTTATCTTCACTGCTTTATTGACAGCTGTGCCTGTGCACTGCTGTGTTGGAGGCTGCATTTGCAGTTTTGAGTTGGGTAAAATGCTGTGGTTGCTAGGGGAGAAAAGTATTAGTATTACCAATATTTATTATTTGGTCCCCATGGAAACTATAGTTCTTCAGGGAGTCATAATTCTCACATTTTTCCTTTCTCTGGAAAAGAACATGATTACTTTTCTAACCATGAAGTTCAGATAGTTATTTTCCAAGAATAGATGGCAAGATACACAACTCCCCTCATGTTCTGATGCTTGACAGATGTCTGTCTATGGGGAATTACTGCTTACTAAGCTATGTTGTGGCTTCCAGTCACACAAAGATCTTCAGAGTGTGGTTAATCTAATTGTATCATTAAGGTGTTTTATTTTTTTTCTGCCTCTGGATTCTGTTTGATTTGTTCTTTCCCCCACTGTTATTTTTTAATTTGCTGCATATTTTAAATTGATAAAGAGCTATTTGGTTAATTTTGGTTTAAGCGATCTTAGAAGTTTTTTTCAACCTAAATGATTCTATGATTTGATGGAGAGATGAACTTGCTGTTTTCTCCATAAAGGTGTACCTATGGCAAAAGCTATGAATGTAGCTTATGGCTGTAAAAGGGACATAGTAGTACCTGTTTTTTTGAAGTTTAAGTTCTTCAGATTTTCAGACTAAAGCTGTTAAAATACTGAGAGATTTATCCTTGGCAGAATAGTTAACTTACTGTTTGGCTCTCTTGCAGTGCCTAAAACAGTATGTGGAACTTCTGATCAAAGAAGGTCTAGAAACAGCAATCAGCTGCCCTGATGCTGCCTGCCCAAAGCGAGGTCATCTACAAGAAAATGAGGTACACTCTTCCTGTAAAGGGGATGTTTTCTTTTCCTTACAGGGTGTTTAAATGTGTCTTGCTTTTTATGATACAGCTTCCATTGTTGACAACATATGTTTTTATTAATTCTTCAAAGGCCAAGTACTCTGTTTAAAATGACTAGATTATTACTGTTCCTAATTAGAATTTTTTTTCTTTTTCTTTTTTCAACAGATTGAGTGCATGGTTGCATCAGAAATCATGCAAAGATATAAGAAGCTGCAGTTTGAAAGAGGTAATACTACCCTTTGAAGGCTGTGAGAAGGGATTTGTTCCAGAGCAACCCTATTAATCAGACTCTCTGCATATGTTCTTGCAGTAGCATTGTGTGTTAATTGCTTGGTCATCAGAAAGAAAAACCCCAAAACCTAAAAAGTAATTGCTTCTGTTCTTGCCTGCTTGATTCCCAGAACTGAAGCACTCTGGGAATAAACTAAGGAAAGAAAATTGCTATGTATTATATTCCTAAATAACTAAGGGAGGGAGTTTCTTCTATTTTGAGCTTTGCTGTTTAAGTTGACTGCTAGTATTGTAGGGGCTGAAGAGGAATACTGACCTTTTTCACAGAGCCAAGATTATTTCCTGGGTTAGCATTTGGTACAGAATTAACAAGTGGTTCTGTGTGTATTAGTACAAACACATTAAGAACATAAGCTGACTGTGCCTGTGGAGATGTGGATTGGTGTGGCCATAGAGAACTTACAGTAAAGTTTTGCTGAGGGCAGGACTCAGCCTAGAAACCACTGCAATCATTGGTAGGTTTTTATTGCCTTCACTGGGCTTTGAAACATGAAAGGGATGAAACTGTATCTTATGCTGTTCTTAATCATGTGGTTACATTGGGGTAGAGATCTACTTGAAATAGGTTCCTACCGTGCAAGGCATTGTAAAAACACTTTCTGGTGGGTTTTACTGCGTAATATACACTGTATTTAACTTCAAGTACAACTGAAAAAAACACATCTCATTCTCAGAATAAGTTTAGTTCAGTGAATGAAAGTGGGCAATTAATTGAGACTCATAAAACTCCCTTTGGTTTGGTGCCTGTTTGCAAAGCAGGCCAGATTAATGCCAATGTGGGTCGCATAAATTAAAAACCTCCTTTTGAAAATTTGTGTTTTCAAATGCCCTGCCAGTCAACCTCAGCTGAAATGCATTGTTATGAAAGGCTGATCTTGTATCCGCCTTTGAATTTGGTTCTTTTATGTCCCTTTGCAGAAGTGCTTTTGGATCCATGCCGGACTTGGTGTCCATCCTCTACTTGCCAGGCAGTTTGCCAGCTCCAGGAATCAAGCCCACAGGACCCTCAGCTGGTCCAGTGCAAAGTGTGTGACATTGAGTTCTGCTCTGCTTGCAAATCTAATTGGCATCCAGGTCAAGGCTGTCAAGAGAACATGCCAATCTCTTTTCTTCCAGGAGAAACAAGGTAAGATATTGCAAAAGATGAAGCATTTAGAAGCTAAATAATACTCAAAGAGGCATTTTCCTGATGTTTTGTTCTAAAGCTGTTTCCTTCACTTAGTCATTCCTCTTCTTTTAATGCTGTATTCTAAAACTGAACAGCTCTTGGCAGCCTCACTCTTTGCCAGCATTCCCAGCAAAGCACAAAGGAGTTGCCTGAGCCTTTGGCCTTTTGCCCCAGTGGGAAAAATATGACATCCAGGCAGCTCATCAGCTTTCCTTGAGCGATAATCTTGTTAACTGCTGCTCTCCTGGACAATATGAGAGTCACTAACATCATGCCAGACACTGATTTTTAGGATACTCTGTCACTCATCCTCTGTGCTGCACATTTGGCCTATGATCTTAAGTTCTGTTTCAAGTGGTCTCTGGTGGCAAACTGCAGCCACTGAGTAAGAAAGGCCATTGTGCATGTGTTCCACTTCGTGTCTGGGATTTTTCAAAGATTGTTGAACTCCAAGGCATCATTAAAGCCCTTCCCAGCCTTGAACTTAGTTACTCATACCTTGTCTTCTTTCAAGCTTTGCTGTAACACATGACTAACTAGGATGCTGTCATGATGAATTCCTGATCAAATACACTAATTTTTGCACTTGCTTTTGAGTGTGCTTGACAAGAATTGAAGGTTGCTAAATTTCATGGCAAGGTAACAAACTTCATCTATTTTTGCTTAGTGTTTTGGTTGCTTTTAGTTTTTATTTCATGCTTAATTTTTTACTTCCCTGAATAAAAGTAAAAACTGTTTTTTCATTATTCTGGAACATAATGTGCCTGTTAGCAGCATTTGGAGTTTCATATGCATTTTGTGTATACAAAGCATTTTTTTCTAGTACAATCACCCCTAGTGTTAGTAATCAGTGTGTGTCCTTTTATCCTGCTATTGGGCAAATCAATCAATCAATCATGAGTCCTGTTTTCCAGCAAATTGTTGATTCCCCATCAGTAATTCTTGTATCTCACACTGGCAGTAGCTGTAGGAATTGCCATTTAAGGCACATTTTAGTTGTTAGTGAGCATAAAACCTGCATACAATAGAAAGCTACACAAGGGAAATAAAAGTTGTTCCACTGTTTCAACTTCCCCTGTGTTGTGTCCATTATATGAGGGTACACACTTGTGCAAGAACAGTCAGTTCTGACCCTAACTTATGAACAGTGACTTGTTAGGAGTCTGTCAACAGAGACAAAGTTTAAGTGAAAGAACAACATGCACCAAAACCTTATTATTCTTGATTTGGAGGAAAACTCCTAGGCAGGGTCCTCAAGGAGGGCACAGATAAGTAATCTATCCCTGGTGCCCCAGTCCAAAGGGATATGGTCTGGGTTTATTGTGCAATCAAGAGATTGTTTCTTCATTTAAGAAAAAAAAGGAGAGAAAAGGAAAATAATCTAGATGTACAGAATATTTAGATGTGAGCTACTTGCTGCTCATCTGGTACGTTACAGTAGAAAACTGTTTAGTATCTATTAGTATCACTAGATAACAAAAACAGCTGGTTCTTACATGGTTAAGAAAATATCCTAGCATTTATGTAGACACTGTAGTCATTAAACACCTATTTCTAGAGATATGTTTGAAAAGTAGTGTACATACATAATATGTGAATAATAAAGTAACTTGAATACCTGAATCTCTAGTAATTTCTCTTTTTTTAAACAAAAAAGCAGGCTTCATAGCATATTTCTTAGACATTCTTCTCTAAACTGACATGGGCACACATTTTACTAATTTCTCACTCTCTCCTACAGTTCAGTTTTCAAAATGGAAGATGATGATGCTCCGATCAAACGCTGTCCAAAGTGTAAAGTTTACATTGAACGAGATGAAGGCTGTGCCCAAATGATGTGTAAGAATTGCAAACATGCCTTTTGCTGGTACTGTCTGGAATCTCTTGATGTGAGTACATGTCATGCACTCTTGGCTCTCAGAAGCTTAGAAGTTCATTGCTTTGCCATCCAGCTGTCTCTTTAATCAATTGAATAAATAGCTCACTAGCTTCTGGCCACAGCTGATCAGAGCTGGTGCTGGGAATTTGATAGCATTTGTATCCTCTGTTTTACTTGTCTGATCTGTGTGAGTTTAGCATTTGGTCTGAGTCGGTAAATAATTATTAAAAGTAAAGTTTTATACAATAATCTGTTTATGATCTTTATGTGGCACCTAACATGGGGAAGGGTGTTGCCTCTTTGTTTCCAGTCCTGGCTTTTCAATGTTGCCTTTCTCGAAGGTATTATAGTGTGAGACTAGCAATGCTCTTAGTCTGAGAATGTTTAACAAACTAAATGTGGTATGTCACTAGCAGTCTAATTTGTTTACCATTCATTGTATTCTGTGGGACAAGAAATAGATCTGACATAGGAGAAAAAATACAATGTTCTCCCAACAGCAGGAATTTATTGGTCTGTAAGATGCTGCTGTCCCATGTTTATACTTTTTTAAAATCAGCCTGTTATCATGCCCAGGGATCAGAGTATATACAATACACAACATCTGTTTCCATGACATCAGTTTTACTTTATAACATTGTTAACAATAGTAAAGGAAATTAGGTTCCTGAAAGCTGCTCCAAGTATTCAAATCCTGTGGTTGTCCCGTTTTAATACTTTACTAACCATCCTGAAGTCATCCTGAAGGCTGCTCACATGCTCTCATATATAAAATACCAGTTAAAATAACAATTGCCTTAGAACTAGGCCTGCTATCTTGTCTGGTTTTTGAGAGGCTGACAGGATTGATAGGGACATAATATCTCAAAAATCTGTTTTGTCTTTCTGTTCTTCAGCTAGATAAAGGAACCAACTTTGGGAAGTCTGCAGCACAAGTACTGACTTGCCTTTGCTCTTTCTATTTGTGTGTAAAATACATACAGTGGTCAGCTTATCTTCTTGAATTCTCTTGTTAAATTTCATGCTAGCATTTAAATATGCAGTATGAGAGAAGAATTTTTTTATATATCTATAACACATGCCAGACAAACCTATTTGTGAAGACACCTGTAAACAGATCACTTTGAAAATGTTGGGCATGGCCATATCTGCTTGGTTTTATCTTCCTGTGTAATTCCTGGGTTTAAGTTGTCAGGATATAGTGTTCTGTATCTTGAAGAACTTCTGTTTATTGCCTACCTTCTCATTTAATATTTCTAGGATGATTTTCTCCTTATACATTACGACAAAGGACCTTGTCGGAACAAGCTGGGGCACTCCAGGGCATCTGTTATCTGGCACAGGACACAGGTAAAGCTCAGATCTTTGAAAGCTCTCTACAGGTCTGCTACTGTCATGGTGCCTCATTTCAACACCTTAGGGTAAAATTCTGTGCCACATGGTAACTGATTTTTGTAGCAGATAAAAAGAGGGCAGTAGCTTGAAGTGGAACAATTAGCTCTCCTAGAGAAGACCCTCCTTGGCAAAATGCCACTGGGAACCAGAAAAGGTATGTTTGCAGAGCCAGTTCAGTGTCAGCCCAGATGTGTTCTCACTGAACTCGGAGAATGGACTACATTGCCACTGTCAGTAATAGTTACAAGGAAGCTGTTCCTGCAAGGCATTTTTAGCTCTGGATCCACAGCTGGAAAGGAATTAACCTGAATACAGACATTATCTTGTGGACTCTATCTGGCTCCTTCCTGTTGGTTGGATGGAAAGTAACCCTGAAGGTTTATCAGTAGTTTCAAACACAGATTCAAATTGACAATTGCAGGGAGTGTGGGAATACCTCTTGTAGTCTAGATTGAGTGTTGCTAGACTCAGCAAGAATGCTGGTAATAAAAGAGCTCTCTGCAGCCCTTCAATGCTTGCAGTATAAATGCTAATGTGTAACTTGGTCCAATCCACCGCCTTTACAGTCACTTCAGAGATATGGGGACATCTGCATCTCTGAGTCATCTCTTCCTAAATTAACTGTGTGCCTGGAAAAAGCTACCTTAGCTTGAGATGAGGTACTTTTCTTGAAGTACAGATTTCTTTCCATGTGAGTATAAACCCCAAGTCGATAGAATAATCAAGTCTGGATAAGCAGCTAAACTGAAGTAAAAGGAGAAGGCTCTCACTCCTCTCCTTTCACCCACACCCCTGGGTGTCTGAGCTGTGGACTGGCTTTTGCTTGGATTAGCCAAGGGTATCTCAGGACATGTGTGGGTACATTAAGTTTACTTGATAAACCTGCAGTATGAAGTGATTAATCTGATGTTTGGAATCTGTTCTAAGCCACTGCAGTTTGTTTGCTATACAGAATGTTTGATGATCTGGTTATTGTTGGGAAAGATGATTATTCACTACTAATCAGCATATAATTCTGCTAAACCCTCTGAAGCCAAATCAACACTGCAGTTGTTTCCTTTTGTTAACTTTGAGTATGTTGTCAAGGTTCTTAGATCTGTCCAAAGCAAATTGAGGTGAGTCTTTGGTTTGTTGTTTGTGGGTTTAAAAAATATTTGTTTTGGCCAGAGAAAATGGCTTGATGCCTAATAGGGCAGCAATTTCTTCAGAAGAAAAAAGAACCAAGGAAAAAGTAAATAGGTAATACTCAGCAGGAAGTTTTATCTAAAAATAAACACCACCAC
>VZTB01003849.1:771190-903864 GCA_013397245.1 Thryothorus ludovicianus
ACAACAAATACAGCAAAGCAAAAAAACTGAAACTTGTTGATTTCTTTGATGGCATATTGAGGCTGGAAAGAAGGTGTAAATAGGTATTTTATATTAATTACCAGTAGTCAGTTTGGTCCACTAAATGACCAGCTTCTAGCTTGGCTCTGTCTGGCCAATGCACTCAGCCTGGGTTGCAAAGAGCAGCATGGCAGTAGTTGCAACTCATGTTTTTTAGAGACAAGAATTTAGTTTCTGGGAAATAAATGCAAAGATTAGTACAAGTTCCATCAGATTGTTAACACCGCCAAAAGAAAAAAATATAAGAGAATGAGTTATGAAACGTGCCCACCTGTGAAGCTGAAAAAGCAGTCGCTGCTGGGGAGAAATAAAATGTTTCAGACACGGAGCGAGCGGGGCCCCGCCGCTGTCCCGCAGCGCCATCTCCCGCGGCTGCACCGCCCCGGAGCCACGGCAGCACCAACAGCAGATCATCCCCGGCCAGCAAAAGTGCTGCTGCATCCATACCGTGGATAATCTAATATTTGCCAGCTAATTGAAGTGGCATATCTAGCCCTGACTGCAAGAATCCTTAATGAGTGCTGCACTCTAATTTCATTTTACCTCCTGCTTTGAGGTTTTGCTATTGCATTAGCATTCCACTCTTGCCATCATTATTCAAAATTATTCACAGACATTCATGTGAATAAATCGAAATTATTCTATCAAATAATTTGTGGGCATATCATTGCAGCATCACTCTTACAGTTGCCTATGGCAAATGGGAAACTTTCTCAGGCGATGAAGCTCAACTTGGAGGTTTTTTAAATAATTTTCCAAATTTAAGCTCTGTAGAATTTACTGCTTTATCACACTGACCAGATAGATAAGTCTATGGTCCTCCACTCATGCTGGGAAGTAGATGATCAATAAATGTCAATGAAAGAGATGCACTTAGAGCTAGATCTTGTCCCCTGAAGCAGCAGCATGAGCTCAGGTCTGACTGCAAAAAGCAATTGCATATGCAAAGTCCTTCTATATTTCATAATGTTAGTAATCTGTGATTGAAATTCCCAAGCTTGAGTGCCTGCTGGTAGGACATGGTAGGAGTCTTCCCAGATTCTCTGAATAGCAACAACACCTTGACTAATTCTTCTTGAAGCTTTCTCCAGAAAAAAAGGGAGCACCTGAAAGTGGAATTCTTTCTTGTAGTCTTGATTTCAATTTTTAGTATTTAGCGTCCATCAAAAAAAAAGTAGTGATTTGCTTCATTGATTATTTGAGATTTAAGAAAACTTAAAAAGGCAGATAGCCATCTGCAGCACTTTGTGTGATAAAACAAGAGTTCTGTGGCACAGTTCTGACTGGAGCCATGAAACATGAACATTCACACTACTTTCACTCACATCTGCTCGTCACAGAAGCTGACTGTAGCATGCATGTGAGGGAGTCCTGGCTCTGATTAGGTCAGCAGCATTTGCTGAGGTCTTTTTGATGGATACAGATGACGCAATGGTGTAGCAGACACAGAATCTGGGCAATGCTATCCCTGACACAATGTTATCCCTTTCTCTTACAGGTGGTAGGCATTTTTGCAGGATTTGGTCTTCTACTTTTGGTGGCCTCCCCTTTCCTTCTACTTGCTACACCATTTGTTCTGTGCTGCAAGTGCAAATGTAATAAAGGAGATGATGACCCTCTACCTACTTAGACTGAGAGAAGATTGGACTCATCACAACATGTTTTGATTTTACTGTTGCTGTTATGTTTCCCTCTTGCAGTGACATTGCTGTAGCCTTACTTGCCCCGTTCTGCTTTTCGTTGACACAGTCTTGATTCCAGGAACTGTTATTACTACTGCTGTACAGATCACTTGATAACAGACAAAGGAGGGTAATAGAAGGCAAGTTTGGTGCTAAAGGGAGACCACAGACCTGGGTAGCTGTCTGAAATTAAGATACTGCTAAAAATAATGCAAAAGATTGGTGCTGCCCTGCTGGTGGACTGGGAACTGTACTGAATGACATCAGCAAACCAAGCTGAAAAAGCCTACAAACTTATCCATATCTGTTTGCTTCCAAATTTGGTGTCTTATTCCTGCATATGTTTAAGTTGCCTATCATTTAAATCAGATAGGCAACTTCATGTGACTTTATTACACATCTGTTTTTGTTAAAGCCATCACAATATCCTTTTTAGTACCTGTTTTTTCCAAGTATAATAAAATTAGTAAGGTGCATATAGGCCATCCTATGCCTTTCTTGAAATTTGGGGAGGATCAGAGGAACAAAGTTGGTCCTGCTGCGTTCCGCAAATTTTATAAAGTCTCATAATAAATTTTTCTGATTAAAAGCTACATTTTAAAATTAATTGATGAAGCTGTAAGGTTGAGTGGTGACACGAACCTGCTATTTAATCAAGTTTCTTTTAAAAATGCATTGATGGTATTGATTACCCCTGGACCACTAGCGTTTTTCTGAAATGTTATTTTTTGCTATTGTTTAGGGTTCTGCTACACTTATAGGGCTATGTAACTTCTAATCCAGGTATCTTAATCTTTTTATAGATACATAGATATATATATATATACACAATCCTATTTAAACCAAATCTGTAAATAGTTATGCTATTGAAATATTTTGGAAATTCACGATAGCTTGCTTCTGTCTTTAAGACAATTATTAAAAAATACAGGACTAACTTTACTATTTAGCAGACTCTTGGGTTATCAGTGAGTCTTTCCTTTTAAATACAAAAATACATCATGGTTATCCCTGTAGTTAATATGAAAATGCCTGGGATATTTGTGGAAGTTGTGCTTTGCATTTAAACTACTTAGCCCATTTTCAGAGATAATATTGTATGATATGTGGTGTATTGTGACAAATAACAATACTGTGATAAAATAAGTTTTTTATTTCAAAACTAATCACTTGATAGTTTTGCAGAATTCAGTGCTGTGTTTTCAGGGCAGTAAAGTGTGCTATTTAACATACTACATCACTGAGATTTCTCTTTAGAAATATTTTTTGAAAACCATTTTGCTCTGATTTTAAAGCCAACAAGAATTTGACTAATAACTTCTTGCCATGAAATATGAAGTACCTGAAACAATGTATGTCTGTAATATGGAGGAAAACATTCTTTTGAATGGCTTGTAGACTGAAGTTTTACTGCATTTTTTCTTCATCATTTATTTCTGTCATCAGCAATATACTGAGATGGATGAATATGTTGAAGCCAGGATAACTTTACTCTAAAAAGCTCTTAAGATCCTTAAATGTATCTGGTTCTGGCTGCTGTCGCAGGCTAGGATATGTTTTCATAGCTCAACCATAAAAAAAAATACTTCTTATTAGCTTTTGGTTTACATTATCTGTTAAATAAAAATACTGTAGGGCACATATTGTAGGATTTTTAGAAAACTATTCTCCTCCCTTACTTTCCAAGTTTAGTGCTATCCAAATTCAAACTATATCTAACCAGAGATTTTAGCTCTAGATGCTGGAGATTATCTGCAATTCACTTGGCTTGATTTTAATGAGTTCTGCCTCTGTAATGTGAATAAAAAGGATAGCTGGTTTCCAGCAAATCTGAACTCATGATATCTTCAAATTGTTTATAGCAATGCACAGTTCAGATCTTACCTGAGTATCTTTAGTATTTTAGCTGTCTTTGTTACTAAAAAATGCTTAGTTCTGCAAAAACATCCATAGGGAAGTTTGGTTGGTGCATTTGATCCCTGTTTGCTGGCTCCCAGGGGTGTGTGAGGCACTGCTGAGTTCAGCAGGCAGGGGAGGTGCTTCTCTCCCTCTGGCTCGGGCATCAGCTCAGCCCATCTCCCAGAGGGATCCCAAGCCACACATCTGAGTTGTCCTGAGTCATAGCTTCATTGTCCAGGATCAGTGGAAACCCTTCTGCAAAGGACAGCTTCCTGAAGGTTAGCTTGAACCATGGCCTTTCCTCCTTGGCCCTGTAATTCTGTTTAACTGGAGAAAAAAACCCTGGACAGTAGGATGTAATGACTTCATAGGTTATTGATTTTCTAGCTGGGGTACTGAGGGGTTTTGCTGTGTTGTGTCTGTGACTGGTGACCAGTTCTCCTACTGGGATCACAGTAAACAGGACACATTCACTGGCCTGTGAACAGTACTGAGTGTCCTGCTATGAGGAGGTTTATTTTCTCTGTGCCTTTCTTAGAGACTTTATGTCAAAATGCAGCAAAGCTTGTATTTTCAAAAAGTATGTTCATATCAGTTAATAACCGATGTCAGAATTAATACATTTCCAGATTTAAAAGAAAAAAGAAAGAGAAATAAGTTTTTTGCAAATACAGAAATTTTAAAATTATAGTTTATAATTGATACTCACAGGTAACATTATGTATAATCAGAAAACTGTGTCAGTATATCTCTGATCTCAACATACTTGAATTGCTTCTGGTAATTTTTGACACAGCTTGTTTCACATCCCAGATGTTGGAATTGACTATATGCCTACATATATTTACCAAATACCTACCCAGTCTCTTCAGGTTTGCTAAATGTCATTCCATCTTGTGTTCTCGGGGATTTTTTGTTTGTTTTTATTGTTGTTAATATTATTATTATTACTATTATTATTTTTTAATGCTGATTTAGTTCCAAAGTAGCAACTTTTGGTGGTGATGTATTAAGTTCAGGGTGCTTTTATGTTACAGCTTATGTTGATACTGTGACATTTAATACCCCAAAACTGAATTGTAAATACATAATTTTAAACTCTGACATTCAAACCCCCTGCCATGGGAAAGGGAATGTTTGTTTCTTCCTCTTTTCAAATGAAAATCTGTTACAACAACTATGGATTTTTGGATCAGCACTAGAAAAATAAGTATCATGGCATGATTTCTACTACATTTTTTATGGTTATGCTATTATTTAGGGGGTTTATGTTCACACAGAGTCATAGAATATTCTGATTTGAAAGGACCCCCAAGGATCAAGTCCAGCTCTTGAGTGAATGGTCTGTTTGTAAATGCTGTTTAATGGAGTTTGTAGCAGTACATCGTCTGCATGTTCTTCTGGGGTGTCATGTGGTGTCATGCCCAGTGAGTGTGGGGTCCCAGCTCCAGAGGCTGTGCATCTCCCTGGGCTTGCCATTAGTTGGGCTGAAGCCAGTCCTGGGGGAGATCAGGGGCACAGCCCATTTCATCTCCAGTGCTGGTGGTGTTGGGTTTTCCCCTGTGCCATTGGACAAGTCACTTATTGCCTTTTATCTCAATTTAACCATCTTTTAAGTGAATGGTACAGTGCTTACCTTAGGAGGGTTGGAAGGGAAAATTCATTGGTTTTGAGGCTTTCCAAAGGTTTGTGATGAACAATTATATATAAAAGATTACTGTAGTTTATGTTAATATTTCATGCATGTTGGCATTCATCCTGCCAACGTAGTAGTAGAAAACCTCCTACTACTGACTTTAGCATGTCAAGAATTTAGGATACTTTACCCCACATACTAAGAAGCATGATCTTTCCTCATATACTCTGTGACACAAATTAGGCAAAATCCCAAACAACAACTCTCAGTTTACAGCTGAGCTCCTGACATGCAGAAAACAATCAAAATTAGTGAACAGCTGTCATTTATGGAGCTGACAGGATGAAATATCCATGGGTCAGAAAAATAGGAAGTATTTTTTAAAAAAACATTGTTGTGATGGAGAAGATTAGAATGAAGTTCTGTGCATTTCATCTGCAGGCCTTTTACTGTATAGGAATAAATATTTTTAATGCAGGCCATTATCATTCCAGTGAGGTGCAGCATGCATAAACCTCTGTGCAGGTTTGCTTTTTCAAAACCAAAGTTTGTACATTTCATGTACGTAATCTAAGAGCCTGAGGAAAACAAGTAAATTACGATTGTTGATGGCAATGATACTAAGGACATCAAAATAGCCTGCATCAGCCCTTAATTGCTAATGCACTTGTACTAAGTAAGGCATGCTGTTTGTGTTTAGAGCCCTGTGGTCTTCATTATTGCTTTGATTTGTGTATATCTTATAAGAATTCCAGGAACATTAGGTACAGGTACGTGGTACATAACTGAACCTTTCTTGACCATTTTATTATGATGTATTTTAAACTTGTATAGGGATAAGCATGAGAGAGTCATGCAAATGTATAAATAATGTATTTGACCAGTGTAAAAATAGTTCTGTTGATGTATTTGCAATGTAAGTGCATTTTGTGCCACTAACACTGTGATGTATAAAGGAGCTGTTGAATGCCTTTTAATGTGGTGTTTTGTACTTTGAATCATATTGGAGAGTTTAATTTGTAATTTCAATAGATATTTTAAATTAATGTGTTTCCTGTGATTCTTCATCGTGACTTTTCCTCGTGCTTCTCTGCCTGTCAGTCCTTTGGAGAAAGCACAGCCTGCAGCCTGGAGACCTCTTGCCACAATTCTGGGCATAATTGTGGTTTCTGACTCACCATCTCCCAGCTTAGCTAAAAAGTGGGAATCTGGACATCTTGAGAACTAATTTGTTGTACAGCTCCTGTTGTAGTCTGTGGGTGGATGCTCTAGGCAGGTGAATATGCTGCCCCAAGGATCACTCTGAGGTGTGTGTTTGTTCTTGCACCATGGGTTAGGTCTGGTGCAGGTGGCTGCAGGTAGCTCGTACTCCCCTCGGGTTGGTGTGGAAGAGAAACTTAAAAGCCCAATCACTGGAATAACTGAGCATATTTAACTCTCTGACATTGGTAATGAGTTCTCATGTTCTTGACTCCATCAATAAGCACTTTGCATTTTGCCTAAACTGCAATTGAAAATGTAGACTTTCCTTTAGTTACCACAGTCTGTTTGTCACTTGTTATGATACAATCTTCTATACCCGTAGAAAAAGCAGAGGCACAATTTCTTCAAGAAAATAATGTGCATAAAGAATACGCATCCATGTGCTTTCTACCTGACAACTTTAGAAAACAGCTAACATATATTTCATATTTATATATATATATTATAACAGCTGCTAATGAGTAATTTCTTCTTTCATTTTCATAGAGCATAATGACTTTTCTCCGTAAGGATAAGAGCAAGTTAGATATTTTGTTCAGTTATTTGAGCAGAAAATAGTCTCTAAAAGGGGTTTTGACCTCTTCTATGAGCAGATATTGTTAACAAAGTGATCTTTCTGCTTGCTTCTGCTATTCCCACATTGTGTTGCTTCAAATTAATGGATGTTTGGTGTTGCAGTTTTCTCTTGGAGAGTACGATTATTTCTCAGTCATGTGCAATAACATGTAGTTCAGTGACCTTTAGCTTCTGGGCAGCCCCTGTGTTTCTCTACCAGGTTCAGCTTCCCTTTCTATAGAAGGATTTTCTAACCTGTGCCTTTCAGCTGTGGGACTGGGTTTCTGCACAGCAAGTCTGTCATCAGAGAATCAAGCACTGCAGAAATTAAGTGAGGTTAACAGTCATTTGTCTAAAATTAGAAAATGTAAGTTGAATTATTAAGTGGCAAACTTAGAGCACATGTACATTCTAGTAAACAGTGTCCAGGACCATTTGGTTGCCAGAGTTGAACCACAACCACGGTAGTAAATTCTGTTAGGAGGGACTGCAGCCCCAGAATAACTCCTGAAGTGTACTTGGGCATTGGATGGAAGAGTTCTGCTCCAAATCATGTCAGTAACTGCCCTGTGAGAATTGCACAGCACAAAAGCCTTGTGCTAATTCCAGCATTCTGCTAGTTACAGTGACACTAATGGAATTGGTGTTATGTACGCACACATGTATGGGGGATAGTGCTAGAAATTGCCGCTACTTGTGAGCACAGTGCATCCACAAAGCACCTTTCTTCTTTTTTTATTTTTTTTATTTTTCAATTGACGATCAGCTAGGAAGTTCCTCATAAGAGATGTTGTGATTTTGTGCCGTGAGTACTTGACCTGTCAGTACTGCATCTATAAGAGTTATTTTACACAGGATATATTGAAACCAGTGGAACTTTCACTGATTTTGAGAATGACAGGTAAGGCTATTTTATGCAAGGAAGTGTTTGCTACCCAGATTCTGTGCGCTGGAAACCAAGATTCAGCCTAATAGTATCTGACATCACTTAACTATGAAGTATCTTGACAAATGTGTGTCTGGCCTCAACTGGTGGTAGTTGATGCAAAGACACATCTCCTGAGTTTTTGGGACATCTCCCCATCCTATGCTGCTTATACTAAGATTGTTGTCTAGACAAATTAGCTTTTTTAGCCTTTCAAGCTGTTTCTCAGGTGTGAGGTGTTTTTTCCCATATGCTTTGATGACAGAAGTCTAAACTGTCCTTGTCCAGGTGTAAAAGTTTTACATGGCTAAAACTGAGTACAACAGTCATAGAGTGCCTTATCACAAGGACTGCTTTCAGATACAGAGCTTGCTGGTGCAAATAAGAACCAGGTTCTCCGTGTTTCCAGATCACTCTGTGTGTGATGACTGTAGCTTAACACATGTGCCACATACACAAAATATTTAGATGCTGTAAATCATACAAACCAACTCACACATGTGAGCAATGGAAATGCACTTAAAAAACTAGAGTCCTGTTCTTTTGTGGTGTGTGACAGAGACCAATATTGTGTGCACTATCTGTGAATTTATTCCCGTGTTCCTTGTTTTTTTTGTTTGGGTTTTAGAGCCAAAAATGAATTAACACTGGAAGTCAAATAAAGAGAGCCTCTGGGAGTAAACTGTAGGTATCTTGCCTCAGTGCAGTATTTTAAAATCTGGATTTATATATGTGTGTCTAACTGATGTGTACTTTTTTATTACACACAACAGCTCCTTAAATGTCAAATGTATTTTCTAATCTGTGTACTAAAATATGACAACAGGAAGAAGAAATTCTGTTGCATAATTTTGTAGGAAATGCAATAACTTAGCAGGTTCTGTAGGCCTGATCTTCTCATACCAGTCTAAATTAAAGATGTTGGCTCAGCCATTCCTGAGACCTCATTGCTGTATATTATTCTTAAGAACAATTGCAAACAAACACACATTTTATTTTTTCTCTTTCCTCCCTCAAAATGATGTTTTGGTGGGTGGCAGAAATACTTGGGCTGCTGCAAAATCCTGAGGTCTTACTGCATTTTGAAAATGCCGCTGTCATTTTAGGGGTTAGCCACAGGAGGAATGCATGAGCTTGTGCAAAACTGCATTTAAAATTGCCTCGGCAGATGAGCAGAGTGCAGCGTTTTTCTTTGCTTTCATGCCTTAGTAGTTATTAGTGGACTCGTTTTGTTGAAGTCGCATGTAGCTGCTGCGGGGGGTACAGGTCGAGTGAGGGATTCCTGAGTCGGGATAGGGATGAACTCTCCCGGCTGCCTTGGCAAAGTCTGCTGGAAGGAGCTCTGGCGGAGAGCGGTGCTGCCGTGAGCCAGCAGGGAGCAGCCGCCGATCGCCGCGGCTCGGCGTGGGCTGCCTTGCAGCAGAAATCCCTGGGAGCCACTTTTCTACCTCGAGCTTGTAAAGTCTGCCTTTCAAAGCCTCCGCACAGCTAATTGTAAAGAGAGGGCTAAAAATAACAGCGTTGTGATGGGCCTGCTCGCACTGCTGGGGCTGTTCTAGTCCCTGATATTAGCATACATTATTGCTCCTTTCTCTGAGGGTGTATAAACCTTTTCTGACAGGGAAAAAGCCCTAGTGTTTTAACTTTCAAAAGCTGATACATAGATGTTCCAGTCTACAAATGTAAAATGAGAGGTGCAAACCAGGGGTCTCTTTCAAAATACCAAGTTCAAAAAACTCTGATTTCAGGGGGAGGAGAGGGGGAAACACTAAAATGTGTTGGTTACAAACAGAATAAGATTTGGCAAATAGCACTGCATCTTCTCTATATTTTACAATGGATGGATATTGTAGCTCAGCCTAATTATTCTTTTCTCTCTTCCTACCCACGCCTGCTGTTGTATGTGTTCTTTAATACAGATGTTCAGCAGAAACAATGCAACTATCCAAACAATAACTCCAGCCATCCATTCAGCAGTCAACATGTTTGGCAGGGGAGACAAGATGCAACAGGGAACTTGCAGTGGGTCCTTCTGCCTTTACCTCTCTGTTTATATGCATCCCAAAGTTTGTGTCTTCCTACCCCTGCCCAGCCACCAAGTACATCTGAGTAGAGCAAAGTGAAGAGTTGGTTTCTGGTCTTTTTTGTGGACTAGAGGCTTGTTTCAGGATCTTGCCAATATTAACATAAACTTTAATTTTTTAAAAAAATAGATATAACATGCAGTCCTGGGTGCCACCATCTCCCTGACAAAATTCCAGTGACTCCTGGGAAACTTCTAGTTCCTGCCAATTACAGCCTGTTAGGAATGTGTTCGGAGCATGTTTTTGAGCTGAATCTGTTGTTCAGAACTTTGAAATTTTCTCAGGTGAAATGGAGCAATTAGAGAATTGGGGTAATACAGTGTGTCTTACCAGACCACTAACACTTTCCTCCCATCACATCTATGCATTTGTTCAGCAATTTTTCCTAGCCCTCAACATCAATCAGGAGGCTACAGACTGAGAATCTTCACAGTACAGGATGCTTATAGTCTTTCAGTGTTCTTTGCAGCTTTTCCTGGCTTCCCAGGAGCAGGGTAGTGTTTCTAGGTGCAGAGTATTAAAGAATAGCCCTTGAAAGATGCAAATCGAGGAGGATGGGGTGTGTGCCATCTTGCTGCTTCCCACAACTGGAATCAGAAAGCAGAGAATGCTTTCTGACATCCGGAAGCAGAAGGGAGAGGCTCTGAGAAATTGCACCTTTCTCTCTGTAGCCTTTACCTATGCTCTGACTAAAATGTACATTGGTGCTTGGTACTACCATCTTTACCAGCAATTTTTATTCTTTCACTTGTGGTCTCAGGATGTGCTGCATTACAGGTTCTGAAGTTAATTACTAGCATTTCCTTACAACTGAGACTTGGTAAGAGAGTCAGAGGAAGGTTGTGGTTGGGTTAAAATGTGAGTGCCTTATGTGAGAGCTGACCCTCTTGACTCAGCTTCTCCTGAGAGAATTAACCCAGATATTTTCTCTGCCATTGTGCTGTGGAAATACTGAATGTAAAAAGCTTCAGCACCTGCAAGCAACATCCTTTGTCCTTCCAGAGACATGCCAGGGCTCCTTAAACCTAAGGAGTTCTGTTGGGTACAACCATCACTTTTTCATAGCTTTTAACATTAGGCCTGAGAAAATACTTTCTGAGTCACAGGGTCTGGCCAGAAGCTGCAGGGAAAAGCTGTGGCTGTGAGGGAAACAGTTTGCAGCAACGTTTGTTTTAAATCACAGGATACATTAATGACCCTTCAGGACAGTCAGTACTTAAAATTCTTAGTCTTTGACAGCAACCTCAGATGTGCAGCCTGTCAGCACAGCTCACTAAGGTTATAACACTGCTCTCAGCTGGATAGACTACAACTTTCCTTACTCCAAGTCAAATATAAAGCTTGCAGAGGAGCTCTAGCTGCTATCCAGTGCCAGCAAAGCAGCTGAGAGCTGCCTGCCTGCCCTTTTCATGCAGCTCACAGCACCGTGGAGCACTCCCTAGCAATGGTCGTGATTGCCTCTGCTCAGAGATGGCCATCTCCAAGCAAGTGTGGGCAGCAGCCTCACAGAAATTATTGTGATGTTTCTTCAAGCAACACTTAGTGGTCTTGCTCAGGAGGCTGTGTCAGGTGGGATATGCCAATAAAACAACTAATGACAATGGAAGGGTTTTATAGAGCTTTATGTATCTCAGTGTTCAACAACCACATGTGAAGCACTACAAACAAAGCTCCTGGATACAAGGAGCACTCAACATGTCGGTAGAGAGAAGAAAACCTTTTTCTGTTAACAAGGAAGTATGATAAATCTATTTAAAAGCCATAAAAGCAGTTAGAACATGGTGTTCAGAAAAAAATTCATTCCTCTCTAGAGTATCCTGTGTGTCCTTTGTGTACAATAAGTTTTTCCACCTGAAGAACTCATTTTCTCCTGGCTTCTCTGAAGAGCTAGTGAAGGCTCAGCATAAGGTTTGTGTGAAGAGTGTGTGGGCTGTGTGTGGTGCTCAGGCTGATTGCTGCCCCTGAAGCAGCTGGGAGGGGGTGGTCACAGAGGAATATTAAATGAAGGTAGTCCACAAAGATTAGAAAATGTGATAATCACTTGATTTGTCAGGAGTAGAATCAGGAAATTTAAGTAAATATCTCCAATTCATTATTTCCTTCAACAAGCAAAATTTCAAAAGATATCTGGCATGTACCCCTCTCCCACCTCACAGAGAGGAAAACGTCTCTTGTGTTACTGCTGGCTTTTGTTTCACTATTTTCTTCCTATTTTAAACATAAGAAGCAAACCCCAAAATTTCAACAAGCTCTTGAGTAGTGCACAATGCCTGGCTTATTTCTTTTCATGCATGGTGTCATGGCAACAGGAGGAATTCAAAATTAATTATAATCCAGACAAGATGGGCTCTACTTATTATGTTTGATTTAGCCTGGCCTTCTGATTTATTTTTGACAAAGCTATATCAGAGGTGCTCTTTGCTACTAAGGATTTTTCTTTGTCTGGTAAAGATTTTGTGGTCAATAATTTGAATATGTAGCAAGCTGCGAATAAAAATTGAATTATTACAGAGATATGAGACAAAAGAATATTCGAAAGGAAAAGCAGGAGGAGGTAGTAAGTGATTAAGTGAAACAGATCTTGTTAAATTTCTGTAAACTCTATGATTAAAACAAAGCATGCTCTTTTTAACAGGAACAGCTCAACAACTTACTGTTAACAATTTCCCTAAAAAGATTTGATTTATGACTTATTAATCAGTTATGAGAATGTATTTCATCTGAGAAACGCTTTGATATGGTGATGCCTTCACCTGAAAGATACCTTGATGGCACACAAAGGGAACTCAAAAATTGTTAGACTATCCAACCTAACAGGTGTTTTGCTTCCTCGTTTAAAGTCAAAGTATTAAATTCATTTTCCTCTTCTGCTCTTCATTGTACAGTTTTTATGTGGAGAGGACCAAGTTGAATTTTTAACCATTAGACAGAATTCTTTACACCTGGAAAGCCACCTCTGCTTTGCCAGCTCTGGCAAACATGGAAATCTGTACCAGCAAGTCTATTATGCACTTCTACCTGCAGGTACCTGTGAAGGACCAAGTGCAGGCTGAGACCCTGCAGCACATTCCTTCAGCCTCTGTTCTGCATAATGCAGAAATAGTCCCCATGTGATGTGTGAGTGACCCATTTATGAGACAGCTTCTGGGAAATCATGGGAGGTATAAAGGAATCCCTTTATCATAAAGAAGAAGGAAGTTCTAGATTATCTATGTCCATCTCTTTGGCTTTTGAATGATAAATGTCCATGTCTGGAAGTTTTTATTCATTATGATCACCAGAACCGATATGTTTAAAAAAAATCCCCAAAAAAATCAAATCTAAGCTCCAAAAGTAGGATTTTTGAATAAATTATAGATACAACAAGGTGTTACATTTTATTCTTTATTTTGTACAAAATATTTTGTATGCAGTTTAGTTCCTTTATGCCAAATCAGTCTGAATTATATGTTCCAGGTACCCAGAAACAACCTACCATTACCTAAGCAGAATATATTTTTTTTTAATGAGAAAGAGAAATGCTTTTTTATTGGCATGAAAAACTATATCTATCTGGGGGTCAAAAAAAATAAACCCAACAACATTTATTCAAATGTCACAATGCATTTAATTCTTGACTTAGTGAAGAGTGAGAGAGATCTTTAACTAGGCTGGTAATCTCCCAGAAGTCAGGCACTCAGCAGTCCTGCAGCTTGTGAACCTCTGAGCATCGCTGCTGTTCAAGCCTTTGCATGCAGTGAGAGCTACTTGGAGGCACTCTGACCCTAAGTTACTCCACACTTATTTAGCTCTAGGGCCTCAACACAATTTCTAGAGCTATTGCACGGTATGTGCTAATGACTGAAAACTCCAGAAGATAATGCCCTCCCAGACTTTGGCATCAGGTGTCAGTGGTATTGCATAAAAAACCTCTGAATATTGGGACTAATTTCTGTCAGAACAACAGCTAACTCATTGCAACAACTGAGAATGAACATGTGGGAAAGATAGCAACAAGCACTGAACATCTTGACATGTCCTCGATGCAGTGTTGAGGAATAGATCCACTGACCAGATGTAAGAGACAAGTCCAGGCACATTTCCTGATTGCTCGGGTCCACATATGGAGCATCAAAGAGGTGAACTTTGCTAGCCATATTTTTTGAAAATTGAAAGTTACTCAGTTCAACAGAAATATTTGGGGGTGTAGACACTTCCCCAAGATGCAGAACGAAGATATTCTGGTACGTGATATCACTTTAGTATCAGATTTCTGAAGAAATTGGTGAGGCTAAAGGAGAGTGAGTAAGAGACAAGAAAATAACCAGATTTATTAGTCCACAGTTACTCAGTGGAGTAGTGCTTTCCTAGTGGCTCTCTTCTGGTGTTTTGAATCTGTACTGCCTGCAGCCAGAACTGGTTGTAGATTATATTGAAGGATTTCTAGCATCTGAATTGCTCTAGCATGTTTTCAGATATTTTCACAAATTACAATTGGCATTTATTTTGGATATTGTTTTAAATTACTCTGTTTCTTTTATGCATGGTGATGAGACCCAGATTTTGTTCCATATCGACTGGCAAGCGGGCAGCAATCAAGAGTCCTGATGTGTACAGTAAACCCTTTCTCTCAAAATGCTCCCAAAAGTATCATTTCTGAAAAATATGGTCCTGGCTAGCAAAAGAGTGAGACCTTGCAGGCAGCTGAAGAGAGGCTGTCTGTTAAATCCAGAGTTAAACAGAAGCGGGAAAACAGTAACTTCCTGCATATGAACAATGTTAGGTCAGCTGAAAATTTGGCAAAGCAGATTCATGTCGAGGCAAGGACAAAAGCGTAAAGAATAAGGAGGGAATTGTCCACTAGAGTACAAGAGGATGCTGTAGTTAATAAAAAAANTTAGACTATCCAACCTAACAGGTGTTTTGCTTCCTCGTTTAAAGTCAAAGTATTAAATTCATTTTCCTCTTCTGCTCTTCATTGTACAGTTTTTATGTGGAGAGGACCAAGTTGAATTTTTAACCATTAGACAGAATTCTTTACACCTGGAAAGCCACCTCTGCTTTGCCAGCTCTGGCAAACATGGAAATCTGTACCAGCAAGTCTATTATGCACTTCTACCTGCAGGTACCTGTGAAGGACCAAGTGCAGGCTGAGACCCTGCAGCACATTCCTTCAGCCTCTGTTCTGCATAATGCAGAAATAGTCCCCATGTGATGTGTGAGTGACCCATTTATGAGACAGCTTCTGGGAAATCATGGGAGGTATAAAGGAATCCCTTTATCATAAAGAAGAAGGAAGTTCTAGATTATCTATGTCCATCTCTTTGGCTTTTGAATGATAAATGTCCATGTCTGGAAGTTTTTATTCATTATGATCACCAGAACCGATATGTTTAAAAAAAATCCCCAAAAAAATCAAATCTAAGCTCCAAAAGTAGGATTTTTGAATAAATTATAGATACAACAAGGTGTTACATTTTATTCTTTATTTTGTACAAAATATTTTGTATGCAGTTTAGTTCCTTTATGCCAAATCAGTCTGAATTATATGTTCCAGGTACCCAGAAACAACCTACCATTACCTAAGCAGAATATATTTTTTTTTAATGAGAAAGAGAAATGCTTTTTTATTGGCATGAAAAACTATATCTATCTGGGGATCAAAAAAAAACAAACCCAACAACATTTATTCAAATGTCACAATGCATTTAATTCTTGACTTAGTGAAGAGTGAGAGAGATCTTTAACTAGGCTGGTAATCCCCCAGAAGTCAGGCACTCAACAGTCCTGCAGCTTGTGAACCTCTGAGCATCGCTGCTGTTCAAGCCTTTGCATGCAGTGAGAGCTACTTGGAGGCACTCTGACCCTAAGTTACTCCACACTTATTTAGCTCTAGGGCCTCAACACAATTTCTAGAGCTATTGCACGGTATGTGCTAGTGACTGAAAACTCCAGAAGATAACGCCCTCCCAGACTTTGGCATCAGGTGTCAGTGGTATTGCATAAAAAACCTCTGAATATTGGGACTAATTTCTGTCAGAACAACAGCTAACTCATTGCAACAACTGAGAATGAACATGTGGGAAAGATAGCAACAAGCACTGAACATCTTGACATGTCCTCGATGCAGTGTTGAGGAATAGATCCACTGACCAGATGTAAGAGACAAGTCCAGGCACATTTCCTGATTGCTCGGGTCCACATATGGAGCATCAAAGAGGTGAACTCTGCTAGCCATATTTTTTGAAAATTGAAAGTTACTCAGTTCAACAGAAATATTTGGGGGTGTAGACACTTCCCCAAGATGCAGAACGAAGATATTCTGGTATGTGATATCACTTTAGTATCAGATTTCTGAAGAAATTGGTGAGGCTAAAGGAGAGTGAGTAAGAGACAAGAAAATAACCAGATTTATTAGTCCACAGTTACTCAGTGGAGTAGTGCTTTCCTAGTGGCTCTCTTCTGGTGTTTTGAATCTGTACTGCCTGCAGCCAGAACTGGTTGTAGATTATATTGAAGGATTTCTAGCATCTGAATTGCTCTAGCATGTTTTCAGATATTTTCACAAATTACAATTGGCATTTATTTTGGATATTGTTTTAAATTACTCTGTTTCTTTTATGCATGGTGATGAGACCCAGATTTTGTTCCATATCGACTGGCAAGCGGGCAGCAATCAAGAGTCCTGATGTGTACAGTAAACCCTTTCTCTCAAAATGCTCCCAAAAGTATCATTTCTGAAAAATATGGTCCTGGCTAGCAAAAGAGTGAGACCTTGCAGGCAGCTGAAGAGAGGCTGTCTGTTAAATCCAGAGTTAAACAGAAGCGGGAAAACAGTAACTTCCTGCATATGAACAATGTTAGGTCAGCTGAAAATTTGGCAAAGCAGATTCATGTCGAGGCAAGGACAAAAGCGTAAAGAATAAGGAGGGAATTGTCCACTAGAGTACAAGAGGATGCTGTAGTTAATAAAAAAAGGAAACACACAGTAGTGTAATTAAAAACACAAACCAAACCACTGCACAAGCCTCTCGTGCAATACAAGTGAAAGAAGAAAAAGACACCATATGCAAATCAAGCAAGTGCAAAACATTTATGTGAAAAAACATGCATGCTTTATTTCATAGAACACCTGTGTAAAAAACGATTTCTACTGTGTTTAATAAACTGTCTGTTTAGAAAAGTGCATACCAGGGTTAGTTTAGTTCTGCTATGCAAATCTGCTCAGGCCAGGACTGCTGGCAGGACACTTTCCTTGACTGCTGCAGCATTCCCACCTGACTTGCCTTCATTCAGCACTCCAGCCAGGGTCACTGAAGAGAGTCACCTTCCATCTCCATACCAGGCAACTTCAAGGACCAAACCTTGTAATACTGTAATTTTAGTGTATTATAGCTTAACATTTAATGAGAGTCAGATCAGTATAAAGAATGATGAAACAGTTCCAAAGGTGTCCATGGGAAATTCTTCTCTGCTACGGGGAATAATACTAAATGAAAAGAGTTTGGAAATTGAGAGGAATTTGACCTTGGCAGAAGGTGGACTGAAATCAGGGACTGGCACCCTTTCAAGGGTATTTTTCCAGTCAGTATTTTCCTGCCCAAGTTAGAGGTTAAGCATCCCAGTAGGAAGTTGATGGGAGCCAGAGACACCATTATCAACCAAACAATGTGCCACTAATGAAAAGTTCAAACCCCTCAGGAGACAGGGCTGGAAACTGCTGCCTTTTGTAGACAAGACATTTAGGTGGCAGCCTTTGCTGGCCTTGCTGATAGAACCTGACATCTTTCCAAAGAAATACACTTGTATTGCAACTTCACAAAATTTTTGACCCTGATTTTCCCATCCTTTCTTTCTAAGAACATTTTGTTGTATTCAGTGTTGCAAGAAAATTCTGCAAGATTTCGAGAAATCAACACAAAAGGTAAACATAGAAGTCATTCGGTCTATATTATTCAGGATCTTCTCTTCCTCTTCTTATCAAACAACCAAATAATTAAGTATCTTGGAGAAACTTCTGATTTTTAAAAACAGTAAAGGAATCTGCATCAAACAGCCGTGATGGCTCTAGTAGTGATGGCAAAACATGCAACAAACAAATCCTTGCAGTAACACAGCAAGTTTCCATCCCACTTTAGTCTGAGGACTAGGATATAAATAGCAACAGTGAAAATCTGTCCAAAAGAAATAGAGATTTACAAGACAGGCTTATTTCTTCAAAATCTTTTACTCTCTTCCTTTTACATGCATACATGCATATTTCTGGCATTTACATTTGGTGGGCTTAATTACTACATTCTGCAAAATTATTCACTCATTCCTTTCACAGAGCTGTAAAGAGAAGCCCAAAAACTGAGTTTCTCACACTGATTCTCATGTTTTTTGTCTCACCCAAACTGGATGTCTGTGAATTAGAGCAACACAGCAAAGCCTCCCATTACATCCAACAGAAAGAAACAGTTCCCTTCAGAGAGGCTTATCTCACAAGTTATGCAAGTTTCAGACTTGTCTCTGGGTTGGTATCTAAGAAAAGTGAGATGACTTTAAATGCTCCCTCTCTCAGTCCACTGATGTTGGAGAACCATGGGGTTGGTTTCCCATAGCCCAGGCAAGTCTGACAGGTGATTTTTCTCTTCCTAAGAGCCAGTGCTGGAGCTTGTGGGATATTTTTCCACATACACATTTAGCAGCCCCTTGTAAATATCACTGTAGTCACTGTAAAATTGCAGTCTGAGATTAATAAGTTTTAGCTGCTTAAACTTCCTAAGATAAATTTATTTCTGAGTTCTGTATGTTTGTTTTTGTGGAACTGGTTAGAGGGTTATGTTCCTGACTGCCTGCTACAAGAGATTGGTCCTCCTTTTATTTTCTGAGCTGACAGGATAGACTTACTGTTTTCAAGTGTTATTTCTGTGAGGGAAAACAGTCCAGAAATCTTTTGGGGAAATGCAAACAGCGTGTTGCACATGCTCTATATTTCAGCAATTGAATTCCTGAGGGAAGTACTCAAAAGTGGAGAAATTAAAACAGTGAACTTGATGCAGACATACATGGGAAACTCAAAGTGAATTTGATTGAGTCAAAACATCAAATAATTAAGCTTTGTGCCTGTTCTGAACTGTGATTAGAAACAATTATCTGAGTTATCTATGAAGGACACTTGCCTAAACTCACCTAAAACACATGGGGCCTTCTTAGTGACTCTTCTGTTTGCAGTTGTTCATATCCCCCAGGTTTGAAGTTGTTCCTTTTCCAGATAGCAGTTCACTATTTCATGTATCCAGGTGGAGTCCATATATGAGAAGATCCATATCAAGACATTCAAGTTTTAAATCAATATAATTTTGGGTAATATTCCTTCTTTCCATTCTCTTCTCTCTTCCAGCATAACTGCAGAACACTGGTGCCAGAAGCCATATGTCTTCACTTTGAATATTTATATGTAGTCCATAGTCCCCTCTGGATTCTGACTGATCTTTGTTTTTAGAGCAATTCATCAGTTTAAAAATAGATGAGTATGTTACATTCAAAAATCCCAATGAAGGATGAATGTTTTGATGTTTTCTTATTGAAAAATGCTAAATAATAATTCTTTGTATGGTGTGACTATAGGTCTATAAGGCTTGCTTAACACAAGTATTTATGTGTTTCTGGGCAGTTTGATATTCCAAAATAATATTTTATAATGAAAATGAAGTTCAAAACATGCAGGCAAACTAAATTCCCTTACTTTTGTCATTATCATATTTTTGGCAAGTCTTACCTCTTAATATATTTTGGCTGAAATTGGGTCTTTCTTGTCTCTTATATTCACTTTTGTTTGAAAGCATGATCTCCTGAATCTGAAGGCCATGACCAATGATATTTCTGAAGCAAGATGAAATATCTATTCCTTTTTTCGTTTTCTTAATCTTCTATTTTGTGCTCTAAGTCCCTTCCTAACTCAAAGTGACAAGGTTATGGGGATCAGAATAAAAAATAAAATAATTTATATTTTAGTCACTTGATCTAGAGATTCTACACCTAGTGGCCTACAAGGCTACTGAAGAATATGTGGCATTTGAGAAAGGTTCTGCAATGTCCCCCACCAGAATCTGAGTTGAGCAAATGAGATGTCTGAAGAATCTGCTGCAGCTCCTGGCTGCACAGGGAAGATAAGGGCCTGTATGAAAAAGTGAAAGGGATTTCTTCAGCTCTCATCTGTTTGGGCATTTAATTTAAAGTCCAGATAGATGTTGAGTTTCCAGCTGAAGACTGGTCACCTCTCAATTATTGTCATCTGCAGGTATGCAGCTGCTGAAAACATAAACAGTAATCTTACAGAATCACAGAGTCATAGCAGGGTTTGGTTTGGAAAGGTCCTTAAGGATTATCCAGTTCCACCCTCCCTGCCATGGGCAGGGACATATTCCACTAGACCAGGTTGCTCAGAGCCCCATCCACCCTGGCCTGGAACATTTTCAGGGATGAAAAACTTCTCTGGGCAACCTGTTCTCACAGTAAAGGATTCCCTCCTAACACCCAATCTAAACCTGCTCTTCGTTTGAAGCCACTACCCCTTGTCCTGGCCCTACATGCCTTGTGAAAAGTGCCTCTCCAGCTCTCTCATAGGCCCTCTTCATGTACAGGAAGTCAACTATAACTTTTCCAAGTTATGAGCCAATAGTTACAGAGTAATTTTAAAATAGGTACTTTACATGGCTAAATCAAAGATTACCTCAAAATTCTTCTGGCAGGGGTTTGTTATCATTTCCTATCACCTTTCCTCACTGTCAGGCTATCCTGCAATACCTGAGCTGCTTTTCTTTCCTTAGAGCAAGATGTTGAGTGGCTGGGACATGTTCTATGTGTAGTGAATGGGTAAACATTGACTTTGCCTGCAAAAAAAGGACAATGAAGTGAAGCAAAGGTTTGCTAGTTGAAGAGTCAGTGAGGCCCAAGAACAGACTAAAGATTTTCAGATTTCTATATAATAGAAGTTTTAATAAGAGATTGGACAAATATTTCATAGGAATAAGGTCGTTCTGGTGATGGACTGGGACCTCACAAAGTACCTGAACTCTGCTGTTCAATGATTTTAAATCCATGATGAGACCTTGTGTTATCTGCAGCAATTCAAGTAGTAACAACTCCAAATTTTCAGGAAAGTTCAGACCTATGCTCAGATACTCGGACAAGTCACTATGACCACTAAGGTATTTTATAGCATAAAATTTACTAAATTCTACTAAAATCTCTCTCCCTGGAAACAAATACTCAAGACAGCACATGGAGAAGGCAGCCTGAGTTTGTCCCAGATGCTGCTTTACATGATTACCAGGACGTGGGTATCCAGGTCACCCTGTGGTGGCTGTTTGTCAGCAAAGGAGAAGTCTTGCTTAACAAATGCAAGAAGCTTTTTATTGCCCTTCCAACAGCCTAAAATGAAAGGACAGACTGCTCTGAGCAATGAGGTCAGTTTTACAGAGGCTTTGAGAAAAGACAGTAAGAAGGAAAAATATCTGACTTTGGAATAGTTTCAACATAAGTTTGGGAGGGAAAAGAGCTCAAGAAAAAATAACACAGAGAAAAGGGGTATTTAGAAAAGAAAAATGGTAAAGGAAAGCCTTGTCTCAAAGGCCTCTGTCAAACCAAGCTTGCTTGTTCAGAAGGTAAGATGCAATGTAAACACATTCAATAAACTTATTTTCTTTCTGTTAGCCACACAGAGAGACAGTTTGGCACACCAGCTCTGCCAGGTTGACTAGATTTAAAATAGAATTAAATACTGCTTTGGTTGGAGACAAGACTTGCTGTTTTTGCAGGTATCAACTGCAGTGCTTAAAGAAGGCTTTTTAGGAGAGGAAAGAAATAGCAGGCAGTGATGTTTGCCAAGTCAAATTTATTTGGGAAATCAATAGGTTAGATCTCTACTCTCTTTGTTTTCTTACTGTTTTACTGAAGTGAAATCATCTTTAAAAACCTGCCATATCACTGGAATCTAGAGACCCTTTCTAGACCTACACATCATCAATGCAAAAGCCCAAGTTGCTCCTGCTCCCAGTTTGTGTAGATCAAAGTGGAGATAACATCCCCTGATACTGACAATGTTTTCTAGGTATTGTGCCCTTTCTTAGTCCCTTTGGGCTAGCTATGAGCTGGACAACTGTGCTGCAGAACAATGCATTCACTGAGGAGCAGCACTCCAGCTCAGTAGTACTCTTGGAAGCCTTAGCCAGGTTGAACTCACATAACTTTGCACATCTTTAGGAGACCTAAACCAGACCTAAACTCTGCCCTACACCCAAAGCAATGGAACAAAATCATATCAATATGCTTTCCCATGAAAAGGAAAGCAAGGAAATAACTGCCCTTACATTTTTCCTGCACATTTCTGATGTAAGATGACATCAGAACTTTCATATGGAGAAACAACATGAAAACGTGTTGTAATTTCATCTCACATGGGGAAGGAGTGATGGTGTTATTCCTCAGCAATACTGTACTTTATTTCCACCCTTATCTGTATGGTATTGTATTTATGGAAGAAGAAAAAAGCAGAAAACAAATGTTATAGAGTAAAACAGAAAGTATAGAGTGTGACTTATCATATTCCAGAAATATGTTTTGCATCCTATTATATATGTTATTACTTTACCTTGTGAAAGGAAAATAAAAAAGGAGAGAATTAAATCAAAGTAGGAAGCAGAAAAGAGCCATGGGAAACAGATGAATGATGACATCCAAAGAATGGCATGAAAAACTGAAGAAATGCTACACAAAGCCAGGAAATTGTCATTTTGCAGCAATAGCATCTCTCTGTGATCATCTCCAGCACTGTTCCACCACATCCCTCAATGAAGGATGCACAGATGTCACCATGAGAAATTCACAATTTGAGTAAAATTCCACCGCAAGCAATGGAAAGATTTTGATTAACTCCAGAGCGCTTTGGATGTGGCTCTTTCCATATCCTGGCTCATTTTGGCTCAGGACCTGAAATCACTGTTTTTCTTTTTAATAACAACACTTTCCATTTCTGTGGTGACTTAGATCCACAAAGCTCAGTGAACACTTGTAATATTTCCTTTTATGAGTTCTATTAATATCAAGCAAGATAAAAACCTCTGGCTTGAAACACAGGTCTTCTGACCTTCTCACCATTCAGAGACAGCTCAAACTTGTAATTAATTTTGATAAGAAATTGTAACAAGGTGAAGACTGTTCTCATTCTGATTTCGAAAAATACGTTTTCATGAAGCTGCATAAGGGGAGTTTTAGGTTGGATATCAGGGTAAGGTTCTTCCCCCAGAGGGTGTTTGGGCACTGGAACAGCTCCCCAGGGCAGTGGGCACAACACCAAGTCTGACAGAGCTCAAGAGGTGTTTGGACAATGCCCTCAAGCACATGGTGTGACGTGTGGGGATGGTGCTGTGCAGGGCCAGGAGCTGGACTTGATGATCCTTGTGGGTTCCTTCCAACTCAGCATATTCTATAATTCTTCAATTTCTTATGACACAAATATTATAAAATATAATTACCTAAGACATAACATGACAGTCAACATCTGTCGTTAATTGCGATTACAATGCAATATTATTGTAATACAATAATACAATTTGTATTTGAAATACAAATTACCACTGCCTGTAACACATCATAATGTGATAGAAATGTGGTTGAAAACTCCAGTTTGATTTGGTTTTCTTTTTTAGATTTTTTAGCAGAGTGTTCTCTAGTAGCCTAGCAAAGAATGAGATCTTTCAATTTTTCTCTCATTTTTACCTTTTTTTAATCTGTATCTCCTGTTTATGTTACTACCAAATTGTTTGATTATTTAAGGCAGGACTACACACTATGAAAATAATGGAAAGAAAGTAAAAAAAAATTCCCTTGAGCACAGAAAATACCATGTAAGTTCTTCTGCTACATGTTTAAGAAATGGAAAAAGTGCTTGTGTATAGCAATATGATAGTGGAGTCTTCTGGGAAATCTGTCCTGGATTATACAAAAGTAAAAAAAAAAAATATATATATTTTGACTAGATAATCAGTGAATTGTAGACAATGAAGTTAAAATACCTCTGCAGAAATATAGGCAGCAATGAGCACACATGACTGGAGTATTCCTGTGTGGGCAGGGGGGTCTGGGGTGTGTGTGTGTGCATGCAGGTTGCCTGGCCTAGAAGGGATTTCCAAATCCCAAAAGATGAGACCAATAAAGCAAACAACAGCACTGCTATTCTAGCAAAAAGAAACAAGAAAAGAGCAGCTCCAGCAGGAGCAGCTTGATGCAAGAAAAGGGCTTTTATCTCTCCTTCCATCCTGATATCATAGCCAAGGATCACGATGAGACCTTCAGTTCCAAGGCAACAGTACACTCCATTTTTAAAGGCCAAAACGGATTCCAATGAGGCTGTCTTGATTAATTAAAACTAGCCTTGTGCTGAAGTGGAAGAGGGCTCGTTCCAAAGCCCGCTGAAGTCAATAGGAATTGACTTCAATTGCCCTTGGATCTAGGCCAAGACGGAGGCACTATGAGGTCATAGTTTAACAATTTTGTTCTAAAGGACAAAGCCTAAAATGTTACAACCCTGGTGATTTCCTTACTTAACTCCAGGAGGCTTCAGCAGACAGTTTGCGTTATGAATTGGAACAACTTTCCTTTTGGTTGAGAGGATGCTATGAGTGCTCAAATCAGAAAAGCTTGTGGCTGCAGTGGTTTGGGTTGCCACTAGAACAGGGAGGGGTCTCAAGGAGCTCTGAAGCTTTCTCCATAAATTACAGCCACGCATCTCCACTCCCTGCTTCAGCTGCCACCACAGATGGCCTGGACTGGCTCAGCTGTGTGTCACCATAGCTGTGATTGCAGGGATTGTCCTGAGGGCTGATGTCACTACTACAGCATCCAGCTCCCTGCAGTAACTTGGTCACAGAAGAATTTATTTTTTAGATTTCCAATAAATTAGTAAAAAAGACCCATAAGTCTACTGAACACCATTTCCTGCATTCTCTCTAGTTTGTAGGAGCTTTCCCCTTTTGTCTCTCCTGGCTCCCAGCACCATTCCAGTGCTTTGCTCCAGCAGGCAGGTCTAGCAGAGCACAGTGTTGGTGTTCTTCCTGTCTTTGCACCTCCCCTTGGGCCGTGTGATGGGAGCCCACACTGGTTTCCTGAGTAACCCTGGGCCCATAAAATGTTGCTTTTGCATTTGTCCCACAGCCACCACACAGCAGGTGGGTTTTGTTCCCCAAGGTTGCCCTCACTGGGAGTGCCTTCCCAGCCCAGGGATTTGCCATTGTGCAGGTGTGGGGCAGGGAGGGGAGAGGGGTTCTCTGGGCAATACTGAGCAGAGGTGTGGGAAGGCAGTCACAGCTTCAGGATGGAACAGGTGAAGAATCTGAATGGGGCTTTATGTGAAATTAAGTCTGATTTTGACCCAGTCTAGACTAACACACAGTCTTGCATGCAAAACACAAAATACTTCTATCTTGTCCCTGAACTTTGTTTTGGGAAAGTTTGCTTGAGTCAAGCAAGAACCCCAAAACATAAGCTCAAATATAAGAAACATATGAAAAATCTATTGCAAATGAAACTCTGTCAAGAGAATGGGAGTCACCTGCCTCTCTAAAGGAAATATTAGGGCTTCTTTTTCTCTTTTTCTTTTTTATTAGTTTTTATTTTTCTTTTACTTTTTCTTTTACTTTTTTCTTTTTCTTTTCCTTTTCCTTTTTCTTTTTCTTTTCCTTTTTCTTTTCCTTTTCCTTTTTCGCCTTTTCTTTCCCTTCCTATTTTTATTTTTCCTCTACATTTTCTTTTCTTTCCTCCCCTTTTTTTCTTTTTTCTTTTTTTCTTCTTTTTTTCCTTTTTCTTCTTTTTTTTCTTCTTTTTTTTTTCTTTTTTTCTCCTGCAACAGTTGCAAAACCAAAAGAAACAAAATAGGAGAGAAGAAAATGCTGTGGCTTTGGGCTAGACTCGCCCATGTAAAAGAGCCTTATACAATTAACAGCCTAGTCCTGTGTAACTGTCTCAGGTGATTTTTTTTTTTGCTGATATACCATCCTCATCAGAAATACTTAAATAAATATTTCTGAAAGCATCAGATTTTGAGAAATATTTCGCATCCTATAAAAAGAGTTGTCAAATCAAGACAGGCTTATTCCCAGGAAAGGGTAACATGATCAAAAATTTATTAATTCAATACCCCACCAACAACAAGGCACCCATCCCATCCCTCATCTATTTTAGGCTTTTATATTTGCCAGCATAATTATTTGCTGTTACACTTGATAGATACAGTCCCCTGTCTGGTTCCAGCAGTTTGAGCTCTAGCCTGATGAGTTCTGCCACTAAGGATGTTTGCTGGTTCTTATCCTTGATCAAAGCTTATGTCAGGAAGTATTTTGCACCGATACTGTTAAAAAGGTAGCTTAAATAAATAACACAATTTTTATTTTCTGTACATGAAGTGATTCTTTCATGGACAGTAAAGTTTTTGTCCATTCTTACTGAATAAGCAGTATTTTTAGTCTATTATCTCCCATCATTATTGTAATGTTACTCAATAAACTAAATGCTTTATTTGTTCAGCAGGGTGACAGTGTATTTCCTTAACAACACAACATCATTGTGTGCTTTAGGAAACAGCTGCACAAACCAGTAAAGTGATGACACATACTTGGAATTTTCTCCATCTCTCAACCACATTTTGATGAATATCCCATGAAATGAATAAAAGCTATCTGCTGTAAATGTCAGGCAGGTGCTATGCAGCTGCACACCAAACACGGAAAGACTATTTCATGAGAATCTATCTGCTGTATCTATCTCTTCATCTCTCCATCTCTGCACTGTGTCTACCCATCTACATCTTTTTCTGTCCACTCTGCCTAAATCTCATCTCTAAGTCTATTTCAATCTAAACATCAGCTTGCTTCTCTCTAAATCCAGGTTTTACTTCCTGCTGTGGCTATGACATCCAAAGCCTTTTGTTAAAGACATTAAATACAGCTTGTTTTCTAGATTTGGCATTAGTTGGAATGTCCTATTAAAGGACATTGAAGAATGTCAGCTCTCCTTTAGGCACCATTTAATTAAGTTGTTTAAAATGCTCATCAAAATGCAACTAACTTCTGAATTTTGAATATAGCAGTTTGCACAGTTCTTGCAGCAGAGAGAATTTTTAAAAGGAGTTTTGACTCCATTTGCACTGGATGAAGGCAAAGAGGCATTTTAATGCCATCTTTTCCATGATTTTCTGCCAAGGTAGGCATAGTTTGTTCAGCTGGGTGACAGACAGTATGTGTTTGCTCCAATGAACCCTGATATTATGTAGGTACAACAATCTCCACACTTCTGAAGAACTGTCAGATCCAGGAGAGTGTTGGTTTGTGCCATCCCTGTGCTGGGCTTGGCACATTCTGATCAGATTTGGGGGGCTCACTGTCCACCATCACACTTCTCCACTGTCTCTGACTTATGGATGGGATTGACACATTCCAAAATGTGCTCTAAATGACAGTCATCTACCTAACAGCTACTCATACGAATTTTTCCACTCACCTGATGTATACCCATCAGTCTATGTGTGTGTGTGTATATATATATATATAAATAAATAACACATTTATTCAAGTAAAATAGAGTAATATAATACTTCAGTTGTAAGGAAGCTGCAGTGTTCTTTTACTCCAATGCCTGTACACTTGGAAACCTACTCTAAATGCATTCAATAAACTTCAGAAAACACTGACATTGCTCATTGAATACCTTAGAGACACCAATGCATAGACTGACTTTCCTGTTATTCCACACACTTTCAAGTGCCCAAGTAATGCTTATTTGTTTTTTTTGTACAGAGTAATTTATCCAATAGATATATGATAAAGATTGCACCATTCTCATGTTTTCCTTTCAGTTCTAGTCCCTTTGTATAGCAAACTGCACAAAGTTTACTCAGTCACACTATTCTATGGCTTATTATGCTGGTCCCAGGAGTAAGAAAACTTAAAAATCAATTTTCAGCTTAGCTAGTTTTGTTACCTTGGTGTTACTGGCATTGATTACTCACACTCAAAATCCTTAAAAGGGAGAAGAGTAGCTGAGGTCTGTTTTTTCATGTCTCCAGAGGAACATTTAAGTGAACCAGTGTTCCTCACGTATCACTCTCAAAAAACAAGACATCCACAGCTACAATGGTGTGGATAATTTTTCTTATGACATTGTAAAAGCTCTATGAACACAACCATTTCCCAGTTTACCCTAGACTAAGCCTTATGTGTTTTAATAGGACAAATATATGAGAAATTTAGTCCCCTGAAAAGTTTTCTAAAATCAGTTTCTTCAAACTTCCAATATATAATAAAATATATATGTTTAAAAAATCCTCTGACTTTAATTGATCAGATATTCTTTTTCATTAGTTCCTGAATGTTAAATTTGCTTTAGGTAGAATTGATAATAAGCATTCACCAAGTAGGCCAAAAGGCTTATAACTCCCATGTTTTATGTGAAATCAGAAAACAAATATCTGCTACCTAATAGAGGTGCTGAGTTTTGAGGTATTTGAGTTTTCCTCCTCAGCTAGTAAACAAATACAAATGGATGAATTCAGCTAGGTGTTAGAAAGAATTCTATAAAATTAGAGATTCTCTATAAAAAGAAAATGTTTCATTGGTGTTTCTTTCTATTATTTTTTTTAAAAAATCTTTTTCTTGTAGCACATATCCACAAAATACTAATTCTTCCCATACACACATAAGAAAAGTTGAAATTTGCCTTAGTAATGTTAAAACTGTAGGATTAAGATATGCGTTAAAGACCAGAGAGATATAAAACAACTCCACGATAATTAGAAAGAAAATTTGAGCTGGTTTTTTTTCAATCATAAAGGAGGCCACCTGTGTTTATTTACTTCTCACATTGAACAAGATACCAGCCTTTATTAAACCAAGAAAGCAACACAAATTCTTTCTGTCTCTAGCACACAACCTGAAGATAAACAATAATGCTCCACCTGAGTGATAAGGAATGGTTTGTGTCTTTTTCACCCCTCAAATGGACTAATTCTGTGCCACACTCCAGAATATTAATCTGTCAGCAACACAACTTGTCTACCAAGTCTTTGAGATTCTTTGTAGTCTAAACCCAGAATATCTAAAAATGACTCCCTAAATCTGGGGCCATGGATGGCTCAGTTCCTTTGGAATAACTTTATGCTGCACAGTGAGTCTCACCTGCAAGTGAGATGAAGTTTCCCAAAGGAGTAGCAGTGATGTCCATCACAGATCTTCCACCTTTCCAGAGCAGTTTGCAATCCCAGGGTCATGACTATTGTATTCTCTTCTCCACATTTATCTTTCTCAAAATGGATACCATTTCCAGCAACTGGTGACAAGATGGAAGCACCAAAAAGAGTTAATATTGGTCTGAATGATTTTTATTCTCTAAGATTATGTATTCAAAGAAAGTATGTAGTAAATTGCCTAAAAGAAGTCATCCAAAATGCTGAAACCTAATGCAAAGTTTCTCTTTCTCTCCCTCCCCCATTACTGTGTATAATACCTGTTTGCTTAACTTGGTCAACAAACTTTGAGGATGCTGTAATCATCTTTGACAAGGCAATCTGGAATTTCCTTCTCATTACAATGAGAAAACTTTGTGAAAATTTCTACTGGTTCAATTTAAATCGCCAGCACTTGTTCTGTCTCCAGTGTGCACGAAAGTAAAATTCAAAACAACTGATGCCAAAACTTTCTTCCCCATTTTCAGTAAACTTTGATGTAGTTGAAAACTGTCTTAAAGTCTCTCCATCACTTCTTTTTGCACTTAAAAATACCCCAACAAAAATCTCAACACAATGAGTTCAAGTCTCCTTGCTAGGTCTTCTAGGTCTTCAGACTTTTGATCAGAGTTGTCAGTGACCTCTGGAGCCTCTCCAAAAGTGTCCTATTTTTCAGAGATACTTTTAGAATAGAACCCTGGCTGAAGTCATACTTTATTTGAACCATCAGTTTATGTGCTGTATTATTCACCATAGCCTCAAGAGCTTTACCTGTAGCCAGTTGATTTAATGATGTATTTGTACTTCACTTTTGTTTATCTCTCACAGTGCCATGTTTTGCACACAGCCCTGTTGAATTATGTCCCATTTATTGCAAGTCATTTATTCAATTCCTCAATGTCATTCTTGACATCAAGAATATATTCAATTTATGAAAGTAATTTGGAGTTCTAATCTTGCTGTCTACTATATTTACAATTACAGGATTGTACATCCTGAGATTTCAAAAACTTATTTTTGTTCCTCTGTTCAAATTACTTGATGTTTAAATAATTTAAGTGTTAGTCTAGAGACTACCAGACCATCCACAGAATCTTGTAGATCCCATCTTTATGCATCTTCCCATCTCGATGTTGCATTTATTTTTTTAAACCATATATTCCTAACCTGCTTGTAGAATTGAGATAGAAGACAGTCAAACCTTAAAGAAATACAACTATGTCATACTTGGTTAGTTCTTCTTTCCTATCCACATACTCCTTTATTCTGCCATCAAAGGTCTTTCAATGGATTCAACAGTGTTTCTTCTTTACTGATCTATGTGTCATACTTATAGACTTTTTAAATTTATATTTATTTATTTATTCCATGGTCATTATACAGTGGAAGTGAAGCTCCATTTGTCTATAAATGACTGAGGACTCCTTTTGTCCTTTTTATACACATTACACTGTATTTTATCTCTTCTGTCTCCTGAAGCCCAGCTATCCTCTGTGACTACATTTTCTGGCATTGCCCTAGACAGTGCCCCAGTTTCTCTGAGGAGAATTTAAAGAGAGTTTCTCTGAGGAGAATTTAAAGAGAGTAACAAATTATTTGAAAGTGGTTAACTTATTTAGCTTCCAAGATGCTCTTTTTCAATGCCAGCAGACTTCATACTCCTTTGACATTGATTCTAATTTTGTTAGTTATCTAATCACAGTAGGTGAAGACTAAAGCCAAAAACCCATGAAACTCTTCAGATCCATTGGCAATATCTGTTATTAGCCTTCCCTTTTCATTAAGCAGAAGAGTAGATCTTACTACTTAAAAAGTTGTGGAATGCTTTAATGTTGCTCTTTTTTTTATGACAAGCATTCTGAAATTTTCTTGTTTTCTGTTCTTTCTTTCATTGCTTTTCACATTTATATCATTTGTAATGCTTGTCATTAAGAATTTGGCGAGTTTGTATTTTATATTAATTTCTTTCTTGAGAGTGAAATACTGAAGAGGTAGCTAAAGCATCTCACTATAATCATTCATTTTCATTCAAGGAGAATCTGAGGTGGAACTTATTAGGAATATTTTTCATTATAGCTAAGAGGAAATTAAGAGACAAGGGAGAAAGGAACTTGTGAGGTAGTGAAAGATTTTACTTCTGATCTGTTTACAATGCTGCTGAAAAAAAGTTAAATCAAGCCCTGCAGTAGCCACTCTTCTTTATACTTACTTTGCCGTTCATCTTTTTTGTGTGTTATTTAAGAAACTACCAGCTGCAACTCCCTTGGACTCTTTGCAATAGTTGTGTTTCCTAATGGCTCTTATTGTTCAGTTCACTGAGTTATGAAAGTCTCTTTTCTTGGAGCCTACTGTCCCGTTTTTCCAGTTTTCTCTCCCCATCCATTTCCAAGATGTATCAATTGTCATTCTCCCTTAATTTACCTGTCCCTCCTTATTTTCAGTCATGTTTTGCTTTTGATCAGATTCAAGTCAATAGAGGCTTTTATTTCCACTCATATCTGTGAAAGAGATAATATTTTATTCTGGTTTTTTTTAGCTATCTTAGGCACTCAGTTATCTAGGTTTCCTTCAGATTTCTTGTAGAGAAACAAACTCCTTCAGAGGCAGTTCTTCCCATCATAAAATAGCATTCTAGGACACGTGAAAGAATCTGATTGCAATATTAGCCTACCTGACTAGTTTAAATTCAATCCCTAACTATGAAAATACTAAAATAAATTTAAACACACCCTGGTTTGTATTCTCTGCATCCTGTTTTATTTTTTTTTTCCAAAGGTGTCCTTTCCTCCTTCTCTTATTACCCTGGGGAATTTCAACAGGTCTGTCTCCCTCCCGATTCCAGATCTCAGAGTGAACATGTGCATCCTGTGTCATATAAGGCAAAATACTTTACAGATATCTACAACCAATGCAGTCATTTCCTTCTCATCCCTCTTATGACCCTATTATGAATACAGCCTCCCCCTTCAGGAAGCCCAAGTACTCTAAGCCTCACCATCTGTACAGCCATATTTTTATCTCCAGGATGTGTCTGTCCTTGCTAGGGCTTTTACCCTCTCTGATAGGATTGATAAGAACACCAGCTGAGGCTCCAGTTCTCTCACTATCACTTCAGGATCCCTGCTGGGTTTTGTGGTTTTCCCTTGCTTGTTCCTGGAGCAGTGGCATTCACTCTCAAGTGACTGAACCATGTGGAGGAGGTGTCAGAGGACTTAACGAGCCTTGGCAAACTTGTGCAGTAGCTCTGGTTTGGGCAAAGCCTCTCCATAGGCATTAGGTCATACCAACAAAGGGATGCCTCTGTTAGGCAGAGAAGTGAGTCACCATCCACTGCCACCATTCAGTTTCTTTTGTGAGCAGGAGTCATGAACCACTAAGCTGTCAGAGCATGTGGTTTTTCTTCCTTCAGCAATGCAGTTGGTTTCCCTCTCATTGCCAAGATAGTTTACTATTTTTTTTTAAACCCTAATAGATTGCCAGCTGAGGCTGAAGCTCCATCTGCCAGCAGCAGTAGGTCACAGCCAACTTTCTCCCCGTGGAGAAATGTGTTCCTTTTCTTTTGCTGGGGCTTCTGCAGATCTCAGTTTCTTTGTTCTTGGAGTCTCCATGTCTAGAACCTCTATGAAGTTTTTGCTTTCCCTCACACTTCTCAGCCCACCCTCTCTTCCTGTAAGTCTTCCATTTGATTTCTAGAAAATTGCACTACCTGGCTCTCTGGATTCTTCTATAAACCACATTCCCTGAAAATCCAGACTGTGACCCAGATAAAAACATCTAGTTGGGATCCTAGTCTGGTCATAGCTCCCCTGAGGGCAGGTGGAGGAAGAGCTGGATTCTGAGAGAGCTCCAGCAAGGAGAAATCACATGGTCTTATTACCTTCTTTTCCATAGTCTGTAAACCCTTGGTTGATTCCAATTTCCTTATGAAGTCTTCTCTTGCTGCCATCTGTTGCTGTTTAAGTGATCCCAACCATTCTATGGGAAAGGGGGCTTCTAATTAGTTCCCTGATTTAATAATTCAAAGATTAAACTGAAATTTTAATAGAATTGTGTTACCCTGTCAGCTGATGTTCTGAAGAGGTTTTTAGTCACATTTTTCTAATCAGCATTTCTCCATGGTAGCTAACCCTCACAGCTGCTGCCTCTGAGCCACAAGTTAAAAACAGACAAACAGTCTGGACTCAACCTTGTGTTTAAGTACAATGGGTTGATCAGGGCCCCATTTATTTCTGGAACTGACTTCTCCACTGAGCTTAGCAGCATTCCACCCTCCAGTATCTCCAGGGAGGCACCAAATCTCCCCTATGCTGACAACTTTTATGACACAAACTAAACAAATCAAGATCAATAGCTTTTGGACATGAAAAGGGATCTAAAGGAAAGCTGCAACTGAATCTGACATAAGCCATTGCAGTTAATGGGATATTTGATACTAATTTCAGTTGTATTCAGAGCAAACTGATCAGAGCAGTTAGTCAACTGCTATTGTATTTTCATATTATGTCAATATATATAATACTTTAAAAGAAAAGTCCTTTAAAGAATAGCCACCTGTGAATCAGGTATTACTTATTTGTTGATAGAAAAAAAATTGAACAAATTTATTCAAGACAACCTTCTGAGAACTACTACTAAAAAATGTGGTATAAAATTAGGACTATTATTATTTCAGTCAGTAAACTTAGCAGAGTACCTTAAGAGGTTCTTTAAATCTCAATTTCTAAAAAATCCTCATGGGCCTTTCAACCATCATCTAAATGCTGGAGATGTTGATGCCTTAGGTTTTGGCTTTTATTTTTCAGATTTTGTGCTGCTTTAGTGTGTAGTTTTGAGTTTCATATTAAGTGTTGGTAAGTTCTCGTCACACAGTAGGCAGGCAAAACAATTCCTTTTCTAACTTGGTACCAAGGACAACTGATACAAATTTCAGGCCCAAGAGCATAAACAGTGAATTCAAAAGAGAAAAATAAGAAGAATGGAGCTTCATAACCTGAAGCTATAACTGGACAATTAACTCCAATAGGCTGATGGACCAAAACTTATAAAAATGTGAGACCTCATGACCAGTCATTCATTTTGTGACCATTTTAGGGTGGCCCAGCTGGACTCTTGTGCTGCCCAAGTCTACCCATTGAGGCCTTTTAATAAATATCTACTTTATCCTCTTGCTCTATATAGTCTCTGTTCCAGATCAGTGTCCAGAAGGCATCAATGTGATGATACAGAAAGATGTGGAGAGATTGCAAAAAAAAAAAAAAAAGGGGTAGGAAAGTGGCAATGCTTATTTTCCAGCTTGCTGTTTTGACTATTTTTCTATAGCAACTCAGTTATGCCCATGGTATGATAGATTTTCCAGAACAAGATGCAGTTCACTCTCCTGCTTTTTTTTCCTGCTGTCATGTCTTAATTCATTATGAGAATGAGTATATTTTCTTCTGTTTAAGTCTGATGGGGGCTATAAAATCTTTGGCTATTGCAGAGCTATCTGGTGGTCTCAGAATAAGGTTGGTTAAAGGACCAGAATAGCTGTTGCTGGATGTTATTCATAGGGAGCAGGGGAAAATGTGGAATTTTAACTCCAGAAATGGTTTCTGTTTTGGTTTTCTTTAACTTTTGAGTGTTACTGCACCGTCAACCTAGTTCCTCCTCTCTCATATACATTTGCATTCTAAGTACAATTTTTGATACAGCCTCACTTTTCTCATGCCTTTCCTATCAGATTTCTGGCTTTCCACTTTGGAGGAGAAAGGGAGTAAGAGCTTTCCTGGATTTCTCTGAATCTGATAAAATGGCAGCTTTAGTTCATATTTTAAAAGCAACTGCTCCTGTACCTACACTCTGTCTTGTTTCAGCAGCTATATTTTTTCAAAGTGCTGTTTTTCTTCTATGCATAATGCAATTTTTAATATGTCCTTACTTTAACCTAATATATCATCTTTGTGTCATTGGCACTCTTCAGGTTCCCTGAAACTCTCACCAGTCCCAATGAAACACTGTTTTTAGGAGGGATGCACTGTCCTTTCTTTGAATTTTACAATTTTATCCTCTTCTGGTTTTTCTTCATTTACTTTGACCCTTAATTTGTAATTTCCTTAGGCAAGCTGTTTTTTTCCTCCACTTTTCCTGTCATTTGGTTATGTGCAGTTTTCACCTCTACCTTTCCATGTTTTTCTTTTTCTCCCTAAGTGATTGAGTCTATCCCTCTCCACATATTGGCAGGACCCAGCAACTCAAAGCTGACCTGCCTGTGAATTCAGCCTGGATTTAGTATCTATATAAATAAAAATTCCTGGTCCTTGCTGTCACTTTCAGCACAAGGTGACTAACAGGCTCTTTGTCCTCCTCCTCCTCAATCTAATCCTGCTGTTTGATTTCTCTAGGGACAGATCTCATACACTTCCCAGTCACAGAGAGGCGTGGGTTACCTGGTTGGGAGGGGGGCAAGGTGGGATGAGCCAGTATGGAACACCTGTTCCTGGAGGGTGTGATTTTCAATGTTTCCCAATATCTCTGCCTTGTGGAGGCTGAGACGTTTAGGTTTTTTCCAGACTCTAGCACTACATCCTATATAATGTTTTCTTTCAGTTCTCACAATGACTTTCATCACCTTTCCTCTCATTAGCAGCACTGCTCTTTTTCCTGCATCCTTTTGTGTTTTCTCCCATCTCCTGATCCTTTAGCTCCATGTGAGACAAGGCTGTTGAGGAGAAATACCTGTCCCTGCTGCTTGGCACAGCAACCTGCAGCTGCACTCAGAATAGGGCAGGGCCAGCCTGTCCCACCCTGGATCAGATGGTGCAGTGGTGACCCACATGTGGCACCTGGAGCTTTGGATCTGTCAGTGCTCTTGGGTCTGTCCATGGCCAGCAAGGCTCTCTGGTGTGGGAACAAGTTCCCAGACTAAATTTCAAGGCAAAGAAGAAAGAGGAAATAAGATACCAATATAATAAAATGTAACTTTTATTTTACATGTCTAACTGAAAATATTCTTCCTGGTGTCTTCTATTATATAACCCAAAGCCCTTTACCGGTCTGTTTCAGATTGCGAGATTTTTACAACATTTACAGTAATGCCTTTTCTGCTATTCCTGAATCGGGAAAATAGTTGGCTGTAAAGTTCATAAAACTGCTTGTTTAAGGGAAGACTTTAATCTTCACAATCTTGATTACATAGATGTGAAAACAAGAGTGATATGTTTCCGTGTTTCTCATATATTTCTGATCCGTTAGCAATTTTCAAACTGTATCTTGAAGTGAGTTCATTTTAAAACTGTGAGAAAGTAGAGAATGAGAAGCAGTACAAGTAAAATTTCTTAAAGATATTAAATTGTCAGAGGTACAAATCAAGAGCATTACTGTGTCACAATGTACTTTCTCATTATTGAGAGTTTATTAAAAATGCTGTGGTTAAGTGCAATACATGTGTACCTCCACAGGAGCAACACTATCTTTTCTATCTTACACTTCAGGGATGTGAACACTTAAAAAATTATTGATGGCCTTCATGAAGGGTATTAGAGAGATTTATGTAATGCTATTTCAGTTGTCATGATGTAATGTCAATAGTTGAAACAACATATGTCCAGGTGCTTTTGATATATAACATATGCAGTGTTTCAACATTCTTTCCCCTGGAATTTCGTAAAAATAATAAAAAAATATGTAATCTACAGCTGATGCCGGCATGACTCTTTAGCTTAGAAGTTCCTCTGAGCCAGGTGTGATGGATAAAAACTCAGGCCAACTGTGTTTTGCCATTGTTCCAAATGGAACCAAATTCTCAGGCCATTTGTTTTCTGTCTTCTTGTTGGACCGTAACATTCATCACAAAGTCAATCTTGAATACATTTGACATGACCCCAGTCAGTGTTTCAAAAAAGAAAATGTTTTGACTTGAAGAGCTCACATGCAAAAAAGACTGGATTTCCAAGTGGTGGGTGTGCTTTTATCCATTTTGGAATTTTGAATAGTAAATGTATATGTACAATATATACAATGTACCCTTGATGACAGAATACAAGAACATTTTTAGATATATTTATATCTAAAAAGAAACCCTAACCAAAACCACAGAAAACAAGACAGAAGTAAAACAGTATTTACTTCTGCTAACAAAAGTTTTCTGCTTGCTGCTAAGGGCTTAGTTGGAGCACTGCAGATATTCTTGAGTAGCAGCTCTGAGTACTGTACTGCGAGAATTAAGTGGACTTTTTGGAGAGTGTGGAAGCTGAATTAGAGGTCTTAAACAGCATGAGTGAAGAGGAAATGCTGTCATATATAGCTAAAGGGGAGGGCGATGCAAACTGAAGAAAAGAAACCTGAAAGAAGATAAAACAAAGGCTTCAAGAATGTAAAGAACCAATGCAGAGAGCAAAAAGATAATCTGTTTTTCACATCCAGTAGGGGTATGCTGAACAACAAGGGAATTGAAGAAATACAGAAGACATTCACTTCAGACACTGTGGAAGCTTACTAAAATTAAAAAAATGTAAAAGTTAGTGAAGCAGTGCAAGAGGTTGATTGATGATTAGGAGATATAGTGTATATATATATATATTATAGCTATACTTACAAGGCATAGTTAGGGTATAATTAGAAAGTATAACTGATCTCTGAGCAGCAGAGTTTGAAGTTTCTTCAAGTCCTATTTTTATATGGTTCTATTTTTTTAATATAAACTGCTCAGAGTTTAGTCATGATTCACTCATGACTGGAATAATTTTGGAAAAGCCTTATATTAAATGCTATCTTTAAGTGTGATTTTTTTCATGATTTGTCTATGCAGGAGTTTGCTTTCCATGTTGAAAGCACTGTCGTATTAACCCTTTGTGGGGCCCGTTTTAGTTCCTGTCTTGGTGAAAGCAGACAGAATCAGCAATGCTCAGAGGAGCAGAATTTGAAGCCCTTGCTCCTGAGACGCTCAGAGGGGTCTTTTGTCATTCGAGGGGTTGTTCCCTGGTCCCAAGGGGGAGCATCCAGACTATGCTGCAATTTGGCACAAGGGAAAGAGCCGGAGCAGCCAGGATGCGCTACAAGGGGGAGCGCGCCGCGTTCCCTCGCTGTGCAGCGGGAACGTGCGGCATTCCGGACGAGCTGCCCGTGGAAAGAAGGGCCAGGCGGCATTGTCCCCGGGTTTGGCAGGCGGCATTGTCCCCGGGTTTGGCAGGCCGAGAGGGTTTTGGCAGCGAGCTCTGCCGTGCGCGGTGCCGGCGCTGGGGCTGCAGCCCCCGGGGCGAGCCCGGGAGCGCCGGCGCACGGAGCGGAGCCGCCGCGGGATGGAGAGAGCTGCCCCAGCTGCCAAACTTGGCTGAGACGTTTCACACTGTAAATTTAAAACAGAAGTGTGAATACGGCAAAAACATAAGCTGTTTCTGGATGTGTCTCAACAAGACACGGCTTCTTGCAGAGAGCAGGCAGAAAAGAGGGAAGAATTCAGTATAAAAAACCCTAAAATATATCTCAGCAGTGGTGGATGAGGCCAAATCGTCTTAAAGCCTGTTGAGCTCTGTTGAGTGCCTGCTATGCTTATCAATATTGCTGAACAGAGTTGTAGCAAAGGAAACCACTTTCCAGGGCTCTCTGAGTTGTTATTGCTGGACATCACTTTTTAAACAAGTGGGGTCTACCCATCTGCAGATAAAATGCATATGGGACAAAAAGAGGGTAAGAGGAGACTTAGTCCCAACACAAAACGCTGAACTGGACAACAGAGCTGACCTACCCAACCCTGTTTGAGAATTGCCTCAGTCCAGGCTCCTTGGACAGCACCTTCTGCTCTGCCCACCCCACCTGCCCTGGGAGCAGCAGGAGCCCGGGCAGATGCTGCACCAGCAGCGGGGAGAAGCCCAGTGCCAGCGCCACTGGGGACAGGCTCCAAGCCAGAGCAGGAGATGAACAGGACCTTTACTCAGGGAGTCATATCCTCAGCAGGAGTGGGAAATTGCTCCGTGCTTAACATGGAGGAAAACCTCTGATTTTGGGGAAAAAACTTGTCTGGACATACTAAAAATTGATCAGCTAAAAAATTTCAGTAGATATTTGGGAAGAAATAAGCAAGAACACTCATGGTAAAATTGTCAATTTTTTTTTATTTTTAAATACATATTTACATGTTGACTATCACTTTATTTTTGAAGACTAATTTATGCTACTGGGTTATAAAACTGATTCTAGGGCAGCAGAAATTGATAATGTAAACTCTCAAAATCTTAAATAATACCTTTACTGTTTTTTTCCAGAATTAGATACTTCTATATTTTTTGGCAGAATTTGTTTGATATTTTCATTATTATCTCACAATAAATTACTGAAAACTAACCAAATAATTTTTAGTTGAAGAACAATCTCTAACCAAATTTGCTGTCATATTTTATGACTCCCTTTTCTCATAATTTATCTTCAAATGCTTGAATTTAAGGACTAAGTACTGCCTGATGACAGTAAATTCCATATAGAAAAATTTACCTGAAAATATTATAGGTCGTGGAAATAATTTTTATTAGCTCCATATTTTGCTAAAACTTTTTTTGCGAAGAGAAATGTATTAAATTAACCCCAAGGTAATTTTCATCTTTCTGCATGACTATGTATTAAATCAGATCTAGAAATTCAGTAATTCAGTTTGAAATTCAGAAATTCAGAAATTCAGTTTGACTTCCAGGAGATGGTGCTGTAGCACTTCAACTGCATTCCTACTGACATTCACGTTCGGGTTTCCAACTCCGATAAAAATTTTCTTTTCTGATTCCTCAGAAAAGCAGGAGCCTCTTCCCTAAAATGCACTTTTTTTTTCTCCTCCCAATAAACCTTTCATATTTTCTTACACAATAAAAATTTTAAGTCAATTAAATGGCCATTAATATGGGGATAAGAAAGATAAGTACAATATTTAAACCCAGGTTTTCATTCTAGCCTGTGTTTTCTCCTAGACTATCCTCAGCTATTAATTAAAAATGTCATCTCTAAAGGCACGCTTGTCTTTCTCCTATAGTCCCTGTTCCAGCAGCTCCCATGGAATGAACCCACTGCTTCCTACAAAAAAGTAATAGGGGAAGGGGAAAAAAACCCCCAAACTACCAAACAAAATATCAGAAAGATTAAAAAGTTAATTGGAATTACTTTTTTAAAAAGCAATATGTTTTTAAAAAAATATTCATTGAAAAGCTCTTTCCTTTCCTGATTGCTGGACTATAGCCTTGATTTATGGTCCTGCAAACCCAGGCAGTACAGCCTGCACGAGAGATAATTTGGGTCTGACAACTAATTCTATGGCTGTGGCATTGCAGATGTGGAAAGCCTATCAATGCTGGAAAAGCGTGGTATCTTTTTGCAGCATGCTGCCCTAACTTTTGTCTTGTAAGTGTCACAGGAAACCAGGAGCCCTGGACACAATCCAGCATCTACATTTCTGTTTGCTTTATGCGGATCACTTGGAGCTGTATTTTGGGAGTTTTCTCTCTTTTCTATTCTCTTTTTTCCCCCCTTTTCTTTCTTTCTTTATTTTCTTTTATGTTTTTAACTATAGCATTTCTGAAATACTGAAACAAAAAATGAAATATTTAAGTACAAGGGTCTGGAAATCAGTGCTTCCAGACTCCACAACTGGCACAGACCACAGCTAAGAGGGATGCAATATTGTCCACACAAAACACTGGGAAGACATGAAAAATGCAGGGTCTTAAAAAATCACAATTAAAAAATCAAACATTTGTTCCAAGACGTGTATGGAAAAACTGAACAAAAAAGAAAAAAACCCAAAACATTCTCTGAGGAAACTTGCATTTTGAACAGAGAAAAAGAGCTTTTTATGTTGTGGGAGACTTTCAATACATTTTTTTTCACTGGGTTAAACAGTGACTTTGACAGACTCTGCTTGACCTTGAGCAAACCCTTCATCTGCTAGTTACCCAAGTGCCTCCCACCTGTGTTAGCAAGGTGTCTACAGGAAGATAATGAAGCTTATCTCAAGTGTTTTTCTGCAGACACATTTAGTGGGAAGAGGATAGCTTTATCCCCTACAGCTACATTTGCTACATTTTTTCCTTCTGCTTCTTTTGTCTCTCTTCTAATGCAGAAGCGCCTTAAATTTCATGTTTTACCTTCTTCTGCAAAGGCAGTAACTGGTAGCTTGTGCAATCAGGAGGCATCAGCGTGTTTTTCTGCAGAATAGGAAGAAACCTTTATCCAGCCACGTTTCCTTTCCAAGGGGCCACCCAGAGCCTTTATCAGAGACTGCTGGTCCCCAGTTAGGTGTGTGTAGGGACCTCATGGACAGCCACAGAAAGACACGGTGCCTGAGAAGGAAAGCTGCCCAGTGCTCTCTGGGGCATTTGTAAAAGTGCAGAACATCCAGGAGAAAGCTGGGTGTGTGCATGTAAAAGCCTGCACGCAGCTATTTCTGTGGGGGAGCTCGGGGGTGTCACTGAGCACCGCTGTAAATCTCTTCACAACTTTGTTTATAGGAAGGGCAGTTCCATTTCAGAGATAACCACTGGAGTCACAGTCACAAAACAATGCAAGATCTCTGCAAAAGTCTGGGGCAGAGAGAGGGCTTGGGCCAGGACTTCCCTCCATCTGGCAGCTGCAGGCAGTGCTGGGGCTGCAGACCTCTTAAAAGCAGGTGAGATTGTAGGACAAACTGCAAGAGAAAGCACAGAAAAATGCAGCTAAAAATTGAACAAAAAAGTCAGTCTAAGGTAATTTTTTGTATACTAGCTTATTCACTTGCTTGTACTAGCTTATTCACTTGCTTTGCGAAGATATCTGATTCTTGAGACAAAGAAAATCTAGGAAATCTAATCTACCTGGCCTTCTGCAAAGCCTCTACGAAGGCATCTGATTTCAGAATATGGATACAAATTTTTTAATTAGACTGGGAAAATTCAATTAAAACTGGAATTATGAGTGTTTTATATAGGTCATAGTGAAAAACCATTGTATTATTCTCAAAAGAACCCTTAAATCTCTGGGTCTTGGAGAACTGGGTCTTTTCAGCAGGTTGAATACATATTTTTAGTGATATGAAAGCATTTTACAATGTTCTGATAAAAAATCATTTTACATAGTTCTTTCTTTATGGATTTTTTTTTTGTTTGTTTGCTTATTCTCTTGTTTGTTTTCTGGATGAGTTTAGGGTTTTATAGTGTATGTATCATTAATTTTTTATCTTTGACAGTTCTTCAGGGTAAATTTGTAGCATACATCAGTCTGGGGCATTTTTCCCCTGATCCTGGATTTTTGTGAACCCATTGCAACATGGAAAACTATGGTGTAGGTAAAATAAGAGTAGAAACCATATTCTTCACTTTAGCCAACAATACAGTAGAGAACAGGAAATATTTTTGCTCTAAGTATCACTACATAATTAATCATTTCTGTCACTGGTTATACAGTATTCACTCTTAATCAAAACCTTATATAAATGCTTCCTTATTCACAAAGAAAAACTTGTTCCTAGACACACCCTTTCAAAAATTTGGCCTGGGTGGTTGTGTTTTGGCTTGGGTTTTGATGTGCTGGATAATGTGAAAACAATAAAGCTGTAACTACCAAAGCTGTTAAGTGATTTAACCAGGAGATTAATCTTGTAGATCACAAAAACTGAAGAACAAAGGAGAAGCTGACATTGAATATGAGTTTGTGAAATTTGTCATTTTTAGTTCAGCAGAGACAACATGCTTTAGCTGAGCTACTCTCCATATTGCAATGCACAGGAGAGTAATTGTCATAGAGATAATAAGCTCTCTTCCCAGCATGGATACTGAATGGTAGGGAAAAGTGATAATTTAGCTCCTTTCTCATACAGCTATATCAACACAAGTAAGTCTATCTCTCCCACCTGTCAGCAGAGGTACTTTTGTTCCAAGCTGTATTCATACATGGCTTAAATAATAAAGAACACTGGTTCTTCATTGATTTTTTTTTTTCCACTTTTGTTCAGCCCCACTGGAATCTAACTTGCTTTCTAACAGTAGAATAGGAAAGAAAATTATTCCAATCTGAAAGAGAATTACATGGAGCCAAAAAAGAAAAGAGAGGCTTTCTCAGAATGTACTTCTTTTTCACTATACCTTCAGGCTGCTGGGTTAAAGGAATTACCTATTGCTCTGGAGTTATCCAGAGCACATCCAGGGCTGAAAGAGATGTATCAGTCTGCCTTGCTGTTAGGAACTGCAGCACTGTTAGTATTGCTGTACAACTCTAGGTGGTATCTTTGCATTGCTCTGGTTGGCACTATGTGCACACACCAGCTGCTGCTGAGGGAATTGAGAACTTGGAAGGATCGGCCTTGGGTGTTAGTTTTGAAATAATATTAGTATTAAACTTGGCAAAAGAAGGAAATCTTGAAACTTTTTAAAGTTAAGTAAAACATCTATTAAGGACTGAGTTCCATGCACATATACTTCACTCCCTACTTTTCACAGTCAGCAACATCTACTCTGCAATTGTTAACTGAGCCAAAAAATGAAACGTTGGCTATGATAGTCTTGATGCTTACTAGCACTACATCTGACTTCATACAAAATAAGCAGAAACTTACTGAGTATCGGAGAACTGTGGTATACAATCCAAAAAATTGCCTTTCACCAGAAATGACCCATAGTTTTCTAAATCTTCGGCTTCCCAAATGAGAAATGATGAATTTGGTCTTACCCTGCCCTCTTTAAAAGCAAAATATTGAAGCATATTTCACCAAAGACAGAGCCTGGTGTCCAGATGCAGCTGAAGCAACTATTCAGTGATGAAGGCAAGTTCCACAATTCTGGTGAATGATTTTCCTTGCTGTTATAATTTCAGAGCAATTTTGTGTTTCTTGGGCAGCAACACAGTTTCTGTAGAACTACATAAAAATGGATAATAATTTATTTTTATTTTACAATTTGAGGGGCCTTTATGTTGCTAGTTTGGGTGAAAGAATCAAGCGTGAAGAAGAATGGAGTGCATTATGTCAGTGTTTGGAGTAATGCTGGAAGTGTGAAAATTTGTGGGTTCACTACACCATCCTACTGGCTCCTTCTTTGGTCTGGATTAATTGCAAACTACTTAATCCAGGGATCATTCCTTTAACTCTGTATAAGCACTGTAGTTCTGAAGATAGGTTGAATGATGCTTACATTTCCATGTTGTTACATTCCAACAGCTAAGGATTGTGCAGTTGTTCCTTCATTTCTGCTTTCATTGTAGTCAGAAAAATTGATCCTGACTAGAGAAACCTCTTACTAAAGATTTTTAAAAATGTAATGTTAGTAAGTTTTGACAAAATGACATTTTTCAAGAATAAGTACTTTGGTGAAGTGTTCTTGACTAGCTTGACAAAGAGTCTCAGCTGCTATACCAGTAAATCCTTCTTCTCCTTTCCATTAGAATTGAGGCTAGACCTGGACTGTTCATCCAGAGAAGAGCAGTTGGAAGAAAATATGATAAGATGTATAAAACCATGGATTTTTTATATAGTCCATATGGGATAGATTTATCATTATATCTTAAAACACAAAAACTAGAAAGCATCCAATGGCAGACCAAAGTTTGCAGGAAGAGACACTGTATCTTTAATTAGAGCAACTGTCACAGCCAGAAAATTGTCACACTTGTACCTTGGTAAGACAAAGAACAATGAAGGAAAGCAGTGAAGTTGTCTGTCAGCAGATTAAAAACAAGCAAGCAAACAAAAAGCTGACAATAAAACTATCACTATGCATTGCAGCAGAAAGAAATTGTGTATTTCATTCAATGAAAGTCAGTACACCTAGATTTTCAGAAAATTGAGATGCATAGCAGGGCAGGGATCACTCTACACGTGACTTCCTTTTATTCTTTTCTGAGCAACTGTGGCTGCTCACTGCAAGTCAAGTTGCTAAACTGGACAAACCTTTGATCTGACTCAATATAAGGAGCATCAAAATCATGTAGATAGACTTCCCCTGAGAGGAAAGGTGTTGGTTTCCTATAGGACAATAAGAGAGAGGGTGGAGGCGTGGTTTTCAATACAGTTCTCATAGCAAAGGCACTAATTTTAGCATATCTATATGACTTTGCAGCTTAATACTGGAAATTATAACAGTGGATTGAATCCCTTGAGAGACACTGCCCTCCTGCACTAGAGTAACATTCTCAGTGCTGAAGTAAAATTGTAGTAGCTGCTATTCTTGCTGCTATTCTTGCCTCTTTGGGGTAATACACTCACTCCAGTGGTGACTGGGTCACACACAGAGAATAATGGCCCTGCTGAAGCCTTAATTACCATAAGAGAATTATTTCAATGAGGCTATAAAATCTGCCTTAAGAGGGAAATCACCAGAGTTCTACCAGTAAAATGGGGTCAAATACCTTTAAAGATATTCTTGCATCGTGATTTATGGCCAAGTCAATACTATCTCTAAGGTGATTTCCCTCTCTGTAAAGAGTTTTAGCCTGTGTTCCCCGTTTATGCAGAAATCATTCCACCATTTCACATTTACTATCAGCCCTTTGGCTTAAGTATTTATTGTATTCAACCATGAAGAGCTGCCATTCACTCAGGATCTGTCAGAAACTGTTTCTATCTGGAAAACTTTTAATGATGCATTTTTGTTCCTGCAGTAGAATGAAAAATTGAAGTGCACTGGTGATGGGATGGGGATGGTATTTATTCCTCTTTGCCTGGCTGTGAAATTTTGAAGAAAGTGAAATATTCTGAGTGTAGAAATTTTTGTATGCCTCCAGGAGATGAGAGGGCACGTGAGCAGTTGCATTCTAGGATCTGCAGCTCTAGGGTATCCTGGTTCCCTTTCCTCAAAGGTTGTGCTCGTCAGCACATTTGCCAAGGGTTGCTGTTTTGCTTTTCCAGATGTATTCTGGGTAATCTGTAAACAGCATCCAAATACATGGATTATGTGGCAAATACCTCTGTCTGGTACATAAGGTCCAAACCCAAGAAGGATCAGACAATATGGCATGAGGATGCATAAGCCTTTTTCATTAAACACAGAAAACAACATCTGTTTTTCCTTATTTCAGGTTTACTTTACCAGATATTGATCGGTTAATGATTATATAGCAATTTACTTTTATTATGCAGGTGAGCCACTACAGCACAAAAAGACATTCTTCACAGCCAGTGGAAAATAACTTCACCCCAAAAAACACAGCACACCCACTGCTCAGGAGCTGTGAGAAGGCAGGTTCAGAAATGCCATGCTGCTGACAAGCTTTCCTCTGGAGCCTCTAAACTAAATGTCTCCAAAATACATGCCTCTAAAATAAACTCAGGTCCAAAAGAACTTCACAGAAAATTTTGCCGAAGTTCATTTTAGCACTTAGAGCAGCAAACAATACTATGGGAAAAGGCACAGTTTGAGCTAACATTTCAGAAAACAAACAAATTAATTGGACAGATATGTTTCACTATACTTGAGAATAGAGAGGCCACAGGGCAGCAAACTGAGTTTTTGATCATATTTTAGATTTCACTAACATCTTGATATTGGAAGTGGACTTTAGAAATACACTTTTTGCTCAACAATCATTTTTGCTGGAAATAAAATAAAACTTCCCAGCATGCAAAGAGAAGATCTCTGTATTTGTGTTTTGCAATTCTGTATGACCATGTTGGATTATTGGTGGGACTTCCTTTATATCAAAGAGTACACTCTACATGAGTGCTGCAGAAAGTAGACCTTTCTAATTGTTACTTCTAAAATGAACGTGCTGGTTACAACTCTATTGTGTTGTGAGGAGAAATTGAAGAATGCAATCAGCCTTTGAAATTATCAGCCTTCTGCCTAGATATGGGTAGCTCAAGCTGCCTATAAGCCCCAGTATTGAAGCCCTTGTGTTTCCTCTGCTGCTGCATTGGCTAAACCTCAGTGAAATAAAGCGTTAATGGAATGAACAAGGACAATTAATTCTGTGGGAGAAGGCAAAGGTCAGAGAAGAACTTCATTCCAAGTTTCTCTAGGGTAGTGCATACTCTCATTTCCTAAATGTTAGTACCTGGGAAGGTCACAGTTTGGACTTCTGTCCCAAATTCCCTTCAGTCTCTGTGCATACAAGCCTTTGCTGTCATGCATTGCTTAACTAATCAGTTTATATATGGCTGTGGTTAATTTCTTCTGGGATTCCATTCATATAAGAGCTCTCAAAAAAAAAAAAAAAANACAAAGTTAATGAGGAGAGCTATTGAGAAGAAAAAAGATAATCTTTGTCTGGTAAAAAAATAGTCAACATACTATCTGATTAAAATTAGAGAGTTCCTCAATCTAGATTTTATTATTTCCATTATATTGGTTTTCTGTAAATACATTAGTCTTCTTACACAATTCAACTATTGATATTGATAGGATCTCACAAGTTAGAGATGGAAGGAGGCTATTAGATAATGTAGCCATTTCCCTGCTGATACAGGACAAGTCATTGAATTACTTATGCTCATTGAAGAAGAGAGACATAAAGGATTATAAAGTATTGACCCTGCCCTTTCAAAGGTAATTGACATAAAATAAAATCAGCCCCTACTCCCGTACTGTTTTTAAGCCTTAAGATCAGTGATTTTTTTTCAAGAACAATTGTTAGAAAACAAAATAAACAATACAGCTCAGTATTGCTTCTGTAGGAACAGGAGGTGGGGTTCTTTAGAGTTATGGGTTTATTTCTTATCAGCACTAAATAATACAAAGCAAAGTCAAGTAATATTAAGTTTCTGAAAGGTGTACTGCTGGGTACATAATTGTTATATAAATCTTTTTACAAATAAGCTCTTTAAAATTTTAACTGTCAGGCTCTTATTTCTAGTCTTTGTCTAATGTGTAATATACAGTTATTTTCTACAGATTCACTGCACTCATCCATCAGATCAAACTGGATGGACAAGTGTAGCTTTTGTCCACTCAAAGCCATGGTCACTGATGAGAGCAAGCACCACTACACATCTCTGGGAACTGCAGTGTCCAGGTCAAGGCTGAACACTGGTGCTCACATCATGCACTGGGTGTCTCCTGTCTGTTCCAGGGCTGTTTTTACATGGAAACCCTAGAATTAGACATGAGGAGAGAAGTGCATCCTCCACCAGCATGATGGCTTAATGCTGTATCAGGGTACAGCTGGGAGATACTCTGTTCAAGAGCTTAAAAACATCAGAGCTTTGGCAGCTGCAGTAACTAGTTTTCTTGAATTAATAGTTTAAAACTGGAAGCAAAACAACAAGAAAATAATTTTAGGACAGCAAGCCCCCGCCATGCCCTCCTTACCAAAACCCCCATCATCTCAAACTGTGGATTACACATGTCTGTTTTGCCACAAAAATGGGACTATGTAGGAACACCTCACAAGAAATTCCCACCTCTCTTCTGGAGAGATTAGTTCCATTTGGCTACTAATCCTAGATGGCCTCTGATACCCAAGCTAGTGAAAAACAATGTTAATTGCTTTGGAGCCAGAACTTTGCATCTTCACAAGATGTCGGCTGCCTATTGTCCCTTCACAGTATATTGGCATTTGCTAGAGAATCCATATCTCACACCATTCTTTGTACTTCACTCTTGCTTCTCTTATAGCTGAAGTCAGGTTAAGCTGGCATGTTCACATTATAATTATTAAATACACAGGCTACATGAAATATTGATAAATCATTGTATAGCAGCCCCACCGACCATCACACTGATGTTAAAATAAAGAGAAAATATCCTGAAAAATAATTACCAATTTTTATGCTGCTATCTCCCAACATAGGCATATTTTCTTCTTTCCTTGCTCTACGCTATTTGCTTCCTATTTAACAAGTTATATAAAAAAGTTTTAGCGATTCATCTGATGGCTGAGTTGCAGTTATTTATAATTATGGAATATTCTTGGGTGTTTGTTTAAAGTGTGCTGGAGAGCTGCTGGTTTTGTTTTTTTCTGGTAGGCGGCTCATTACTTCATAAATCTGTGACTGAATGGGAATTGTGGCTGGGGAGCAACTGTGCTGTTCATGCATCATGACCAAGTGTGTGTGGGAGTCAGGAACAGCACCTCTCTGGACCAGCTGCTCCATCCATCTGCAGCTGGGTCTAGGTACAGTGATCTACGGTCAAGATCTGCACTGGGAGTATTTTTATAGCTGCTTTATAGCAGCTGGTGTGAATGGCAGTAGGAATATGAACAATCAACTTCCTAACCATCAGGAACAAAATAAGAAAGAAAAATAAGCATAAAAATTAGCAAATTTTTGTTAGTATTTTAAAGATACTATTTGAAGTTCAGTTTCTCAGAAGAGCTACTGTAAGCCTACATATTTATTGGTTTGTCACTCAGCTGAAAATTCTCTTTATACCAAAACTTGGCACAAAAATATATTTGAGCGGCAAATGATGTTCATAATTTCAGAAGCTTCTCTTTTCCCTTAAAAATGAAAAATAACTATTTAAAAGGGAATTTTCTTTTTGAAGCTAATCTATTTTTGCCAGTTTTATAGAGAAAAATAAAGGTACATTAAAACAATGAATTAATTAAAAAATTGAGGTAGAGTGGGACAACTAAAACTATTGGTAAAAGACCCACACTTAGTTTGCTATGCATTCAGCAGAGTGAAGGATTTTTCTTTATTTTCCTAGTTTCAGCAAATGTGATGAGAAATATTTCTGTACAGCTCTGACTTTTAATTTTGGCTTTAAATAAATCATGAGGAATCTCAGCACGTTTTAGATTATATCTGCATCTTTCATGGCGGAGGCTCTGTATGATGTAGCTCTGCAGCTTCTGCCAGAGGAAGTACTGCCATCACATATAAGTTTCCTTTGTAATACATCCAAAATGGCACAATGAAAAATGGCAGGGAGGGTGGCTTTTTGTCAGAGTTACCTTTAAAATTAACTCAGTGTTTATTTAGATTTCCATTGCAGAAAACAAAGAAAGTGAACAAAATAAAATGTTCTGCGATCTGTGTCTGGAAAGAGGATTCTTGGCATCTCCTGGGTAGAGTTGACTTCCATGGAGGGAGGAGAGGAGTCCTACCATATCTTTCAGAGTCTACCTCCTCCTTAGAACTCTTCATAACAATTCCTCAGAAAAGCAGAATCTTGAATACAGCAACTTGCACCCAGTTCCCAAGATATATTTGCCAAGCAGATAATACCTGGAGGGCAAAACCTCTTGAGTCTGTATTGTTTTCCTCAAAATTGCATATGCTGAACAGAATGTTTCAGAGAACTGTTGCTGTGCTCAGGCAGTCTTTAAGAAAAGAACTCCCTTCCCATGAACAATAGTCATGTAATTGCCAAGTCCTGATGTGTCCATTCACAGTTGTTCATGGTGTCAAAAAATAATTGAAATTCTCACAGCACAGACAATCTCCACATTCTGACAGTGTGCTTCTTACCACACTGGAGAGCAGTATAGAATCACAGAATTTGGTTTGGATTAGAAAGGACCTTAAAGATTGGCAGGAACTTCCACTAATCAGGTTTTTCAAAGTTCCATCCGACACGTTTTTGAACACTGTCAGAGAGCATCCATAATTTCTGTTGAATACCTGTTCCAGTGCCTCAGTACCCTCACAGTAAAGAATTTTTCAGTAATACCTATTGTATGCCTTCTCATTTTTATTTGCAGCCATTCCCTCTTGTCATAGCACTACAGTTCCTGATGAAGCATAGGATCTAGCACTAGTCATGGAATATCCTTTCTAAAATATTGACAGCATGTCACTTTTTCTGAACCTTACTCCCCTGCTCATTCCTCTGCTCTGGTTTAGAAAAGCAAAGGCAGGCTGGTCAAGCACCAAAGACACGATTTTGTTCACATACAAAATAATTTCATAACACCTGTTTACTTCTCTGACAGATTTTTTCCTGAACGTGACTACACAAAAGTAATCATAGAATCATAGAATAGCTTGGATTGGAAGGGAATCATGGGGATCATCGAGCTCCTAGTCCCTTGCCATGGTCTGGGACACCTTCCAGCAGACCAGGTTGCTCAGAGCCCTATCCAACCTGGCCTCGAACACCTCGAGGGATGGGGCATCCCTGGGCAACCTCTTCCAATGTCTCACATCCTCACAGTAAAGAATTTTTCCTGATGTCTCATCTAAACTTATTCTCTTTCAGTTTGAAACCACTCCCCCTTATCCTGTCACGACATGCCCTTGTAAATAGTCTTGCCCCATCTTTCCTGTAAGTTCTCTTCAGGTACTGGCATACTTTATATAATGGACACAGTTTGAGCAGAATAAGGAATAAGGTGGAGATACTAAAGTAGGAGATATCTCCAAGAAGACTCTCAGACTCTGTCAGAATCTGCATTACCTGAGCATTTTGAAAGGATCTGATTTGCATCTGTCTTTCAGCTTCTAAATTTAGCTGAAACTTTGATGCCTTTAAAGTGGATATATATTACATTAAGATTTATACTGCTTGTGCCTGCCCTCATTCTTCAGAAAAAATGTAACCAAAGCATAACTGTTATCCTCTTCAGGGGAAAAAAAAAAAAAGAAAATATGTTTAAATTGCATTTGTATAATTTAAAAATAAATTATTACATTTCATACTGATTATTTTGCATCAGTCTAATGAAACATTGCTATAATCAATGAAATAGCATAAAATATTCAGAAAAGCTCATTATAGGCTCAGTGTGTTATTACTGAATATAGGCAACCATCATAGTACATAGTACCTGGGAAAGGTAGTTATTTCCTGAATGTTCATAGGCCAGCTTTGAGAATTCAGGCCAGATCGTGAACTGTTCTGGGCAGAGCTGAATTCTTTTGCACCACCTGAGCTTTTAACCCTTTCTGTTCAGAGTATTTTAATCCTTGGATGATCATGATGTGACTTCTAAAACTATCAAGAAGGCATGGGGAAGAGCAGGGTATATTCACCACTTAATCACAGCCTGTGTCAGGTAGTTGATAAAAAATGTAGAATCAAACTTGTATCTCAAAATTCAGGACAATAATTTCAACATAAAAGTAAGGAAAGAGAATCTATGAGATATGAAAGAGTCTAATTAAAAAAAAAAAAACAACAAAATACCCTCAGCTGCTCTTTCATGGCCATGCACAGCTTAGAGCTAAAGAATTAGAAAATGCTACTGTATATTCAATGGGAAAACAGGTCTCTTTAGTGTTTTCCAGTCAGCAGTGACAGTCTGTCTTCCCTGAGCTTGGTGCAGAGGGTCAATTTGAATCCTCTGAAGTGCCAAGAGCTCCATCTGCTCTTCCATCTGAAATGGGAATATTTTTGCTCTTTTTTTTTTAATCTTGATTTGGTCTTTCGGTGTTTGTGTTAGAACACACAGCCCAGATGCCAATAATGAGGAAAATATATTAAGTGATAAGGGAGAAAACAGAGAAATTAAAATGAATGAGGAAGGAAAATTGTAAGTGGAAAATGGGAGCTGATTGCAATATCCAACCCAGGTGTGGCTGTGAATTAAAGTGCTTTCCTGAGAGATTCCAGAAGATATATCCCGTAATCCTACACATCTGGGAAAGTGTTGGTCAAGACAGTCCTGGAAGTTGTGCCAAAAACACCTTAAAGATATTCCAGACAAAGATCCAGCTTGCTATATACTCCAGCTGCTGTTTATTAGAGATGCTCATATTTTATGTATGCTAGTGCACAGGAATTCTGTTACAGAGAAAACTGTAATGTGGATTTAAATCCATTGATTGCATATTCCACTTAGACTTTATTGAAGCATTTCCCCATATTCAATCACAGAACTACATTTCTTCAGTTGAAACAGAAACATATGTACATACTACATACACAGACATACAAAGGAATAATTTAATTTTCTTTAATTTTCTTTTTAAAACTCAGTGTTTTTCCTCAGGAAAAAAAAAAATACAAGGCATATTTCACTTCTCTGTTGGATTTATTGTCAGACACCTCAGACTTTTCTAAATCAAATTAATTTGAGAAGTTGCTATTGTGAGGTTGCAAAATTAACCCTGGTATAATTATGCTAATGTTTGAATCAATCTTCAGTGTAGTAGAGTTTTTTGACAATTTTTTTCTATATTAAACCATGACCAATGGACACCAGCATTAAACCAAATTTTTTTATTATTTGTTGGGGACAAATCTTATCATGCAGCAGCTAATAAGTATCATTTAATACTTGCTAAAAGGTTATCTTCCTTCCTTCCTTCCTTCCTTCCTTCCTTCCTTCCTTCCTTCCTTCCTTCCCCCTTGCTTTTCTTCTCTTATCCCCTCTCCCTTTCCTTCCTTTTCAAGTTAGAAGGCACTGAAAATTCAGAGATGCTGGTGGGATTAAGACAATGCATGCTATGAAATGGATTCTCCTATACCTTTGAGCTATTAACAACTTTGCTTTCAACACCAGGTGTCACTGCAGTGATAGAAAACCTCAAAATACTTCCTAGAACTGGTTAACAAAGCAGAATTTGCCATTAAATATAATAAAATAATTCTAGATATAGAGTAGCAATGGAAAAAATGAAGTAGCTGGCATAACTTTGTTAACAAAGTTATAGATAATAAAACTTTCACTGTAATATATCATTGATAGGATACTCTAGAAGAAAATTAACCCATTTCTATAATTGCCCATTGTGTTACAAATCTCCTTTCAAACTGCATCAATAATCAAGTGATGCAAACTCATGTCGGTAAGTTCATCAAACTAAAAAAAATCTGTTCTTTACTAAAACTTAAATTGCTGTAGATAAGAACAATCCCACTGAACTTACCAATGTGTTGGGGATATAAATTAAATTCTGCAGTAGATATCAAATGCATTCAAAATAGCTTTGGAAGCAGTATTTCACAGCGGTGTTTCACAGAGATTACTTCAGCATGTCAGAGAGGTTTCACTGAATTTTAACAACACTAATCTGTTACATTTTGCATTGAATTTATTTGCTATTTTTATCACTTTTATGGTGCTTTAGAAAAGGGTTTGAATCTTTAAAAAGCAGAATATTGTTCAGAAATATTTTTCACTGAAAATTATTTCTATTTTTAGACCAGCTCTAGAAATAACAACAAAAAGTTTCACAGAACAAACACTTCTCTGTTTTCTCTGTTTTGGTATTTTTGATGCCTGAGGGAAAATAAGAATGGTAAAAAAAAATTTTGTCTAAAATATTGCTGAAGTAATGTTGCACTGCTCTCTGTTTAAAAATATAATAAGTGTAGGGTAAGAAGCAAGAAATAGAAATATGTCATTTAAAAATAAAGCAGAAGGAAAAGATAAAAAAATAGAAAAAAATAAAGGGAATTAAAATAATAGTGAGATAGAGATGAGCCTAGAAAAGGGGGAGGAAAGGTGGTTTTCTAAATTTTGAGTGTTTTGGTTTTTGATACCCAATCCACCTGTAATTAGCAATAAATTAAAATAATTTTTTCATAGAAGAATTGGTTTTGTCCAGCAAAATGATGGGTAAGGGGTCTCCCTGACTTTATCTCAATCCATAAGCTTTTTCATCCTAGTTTTGTACCTGTCCTGCTAAGGTAGGGGAGTTAGGGAGAGGCTGGATGGGTGTTTGGTCCTTAGCCAAGGATAATCCACTGCATATCCAAAGGCACGCTAGTGTCAGTGGTCTATTGCTTTTGTTCCTTCCTTCCTCAATACATGTATTTTTACTGTAACTGTAAATAGAAAGCTACCTTCCATAAAGAGATCTACCATCATCCAAATGCCTTGACATAACATGGTCATGGTTCTAAAAGTGGCAACATGCCAACATAATTTGATTATCTGTTCTTTAGGTTTTTTCATGAGAGAAAAACTCTAGGGTGTTTACATCACAATAAATTCAATATATTAAAATGTTAACATCAGTTGAATGGCATATCCACTAAAGCAATCTGAAAACTTTTGAAATCACTCTGCTAATAGTCCTGAAGGTCATCCAAAGAAACATATTTCGGGAAATATAATGTGACAGTTTGTGACATGGTCTTGAATCTGTTCTCTTCAATCACTATTTTCACTATTTCATTTTCACAAAAGGACTGGGAAATTATATTCACAAAAAAATGTTTGATTCTCTGAGTGTTAAACCCCACGATCTTCATATTACAGAAAAGTGGGACACTTAATGCTACTATATGGCAACACCTGTAAATTAAATTAATGCAAACGGAAATACCTTTTTGTGCACTTTGTAAGAGACCAGAGATGTGAATAAATACCTAAAGAGACAAGTTCATTCTGATAATGGCCAGGAAATAAAATGTCTGAAATAGAAAATCTGACTTGAGAATTTTATATGCTGAATATTATGTCGGTGTTTATAAATAATTCAGTCCATGCCCTGGTGTCTCATCATTCCATTATGTCCATGAAAAGCAGCTTCTAAAGGAAACAGAATTGGCTTAGCTGGACTTGAGCTCTTTCATTATATTCTGGTGTCTAACAGTTAATCCCCAGTAAACAGAAGTGTTCCTACCTACCAATCTACAGAATGCCTGGTGGAAATTTTGTGAAATATAACCAGTATAACCAATATAACATATACAACAGAAATAAAGTATGAATTAATGAGCAAATGCAGTGTCTTACTAGGTAATGTTGATTATCTCAGTCACCCTAAATCTTACTGCTTACACTTTTCAGCTGAGTTTGAGTATGGCCAGTTTATACAGCTTAAACCAAAAATAAACATGTTTTCCCTTATAAAAGGGTGTCCTGAATTGATGCTAAAATTGTATCCCCATTTGTCTGTTTAGCTCAGAAATAGGTGTTGTACTTTTAAAAACTGGATCTGAGAGTGAAGGAGATGCAGAGGAATGTCTGAGGTGGTTGTTTTCTAAAAATAAAGATCAGAGTTTTCAGCTTTCCTACACATGGCCTGTGTTGTCTGCAATGTGGATGGCAAGAGAGAGCTCTCCTTTGCTTTTTGTTAGTTTTTGGCTGGCTGAGGCAGAGAAGTTCTCCAGACTGTGGGTTTTTTCATTTTTTTTTTTGGAACTGTTTGAACCTGCTCTGGTTAAACACCCAAAGGGCCCCAGGAGCTCCCACCTGTGTCCCACCGGGCCTGGCCTGGGCCCGGCCTTTCCCAGCCCTGAGGGACCGACAGCAACTGAGCCGAGCTACAGCCACGGGAGAGACTTTCTGAATTTGGCATCTCTGCGGGGCACAGAGAGGTTTTGTTGTTCAGTGTTGTTCATTGTTGGTTGTGCTGGGGAGTGCTTTTGACTATTAAATAAACAATTTTTTTCCACTTTCCTCCAAGGAAATTTTTTTTTGTCCCGAACCAGCTGGGGGGAGGGGTGGTTCAGATTCCTTTTCTAGAGGGACTCCATCCAGAGGTTTTGGGTTTTGTTTTTCCCAAATTTGCCCTAAACCAGGACAAAGGGTCAGGGCAAGAGCACCCCTGCAGCCAGGTCAGCACTCAGGGCATGGGCTGTAACTGCTGCAGCTGCCTGAAGCTGAGCAGGAGCGGCCGGCACCGCACTGCGGCCCGCAGCGCATTCACTGCTGAGTTGGTGGAGGATTCCCTACCAAGCCCTAATCTGTTCAGCGTTCTCAGTTTAAAACACCAATAAAACAGGACTCAGAAAAGTACTTAAGTGGTCAATTACATCTCTAATCTCTCAGTTGTACAACTTCTTGTATGGCAGGAGCATAAGGATGCTGCTATCTGTGTAGCCACCTAAAGCCACCTAAAGGCCAGGACGTGTCAGGGATCTGGATTTCAGAAAATCTGGTGTTTGCCAGAGGCAAGATCAAGCCTTGATTTACTGTTTCTCTTATTTTAGGGTGCAAACACATTCTTCTTTAATGTGCTGTGCTTTTCAAATATCTGTTTTCCTGATTTTGAAATAAGTCTTACTGATAAATTACAGAAACTTTTCTAACTCTTCTATGTGTACTTTCTTCTGTTAATATTTAGTCAGTCTGTACTCAGAAAGTAATGGAGTTTCAGATTTTCACCGAGATGGTAGCTAAACGAGAGTAACATTGTGTTCTTTGAATATTTATCCAAGTTTGGAACAGATTTTTCTTTTCTACATTGTTTATAATAAGAAGTAAAAAATTATATATCATCTTGACATGTCAGATTCCTGAACCTACCATTCTTCTCCTGTCTTAAAATGGCTGGAAATTTGGAAGCCTCTGAGTTGAAAAATACTTGTTAAAAAGTGTATTTTCCATAGAATATGAGCAAAAAAAAGTGTTTCTAATTCCAGGAAAAGCTTTGTGAGCTTAAGGTAACTGAGAAACTATTTTTTTTTCCAATAAACATATATACAACACTCCTGTCAAGCAGGAGAATACCCCAATCCCCATTTCACAGATGAAGGTAAAAGGAGCTGGAAAGATGAATTTCAAAGAAATGTTGATCTAATGAATTTTCCTGACTTTGGAAAAACGACACAAACCAAATCTTTGAGACATATTCATTTTCTAATAAAAATGTTTACAAATGAAGCAAAGGTCTGCTTTTGGAAAGCTTCCTACCATCCCACCTGATATATATCCTCAGAAAGAATGTGAAGTCATTTATTTTAGACTGGCAAAGCTTTGATTTTGCTGGCTGAGTTTGTGCCCTCTTTCCTAAATTAGAGACATTGTTTAGGTACATGAAAAGCTTTGCTAGAAAATCATGTCTATGCTAGCAGTTTGTATTGCCATAGTTCTGACAGTCACACTTCGTCACAACACCTCGCTAATTATGGTAAGCCAGAATTTATTGTGCAGACTGGCCTCTGTGTCAATGTCTAGACCTGATATACCACTGTATGGCCAGGGAAATGTCTGACTGAATTCCTGATCCAGAGTAATTTCTGCAGTGGCCTAAGAGAATATCAAACTGTGAGCACAGCTGTGTACCCCTGTTGGAATATTGGCCTTAATTTAACCACATGGTTAATGAAGGATCCATTAAGCTGTATTTCAGACAAATGTTGTTGGCGTTTTGGTATGGTTTTGGTTTGTTTTGGGTTATTTTTGTTTGGATTTTTTTGCTTTGTTTTATTTTGTTTTTTGGTATGGCATTCTGTGTTTTTGTTTTTTTTTAATTGGGCTTGTTTGGTATTTTTTTATTATTTGTTGATTGTTTTGTTGTTTGTTTTTTTTGGTTGGGTTTGACTTTGGTTTGGGGTTTTTTTGGGGGGGAGGGATGTTTGAGTTTTCTGGGTTTTGTTTTTCCATTCTAGGGAAAGATTTTAACAATTCTTTGTAAAACCAAGGGCTATTCAGGCTTTCAGCATGGCTCAACAGATGTTCAATTCTCCACCATTCCCCCATGCCCAGAGAAGACAAGCTCTTCCCTATGGGAACAGAGAATACTTTTAATACTTTTTTTACACCTGGTATGGTTGCCTAGAAGAGGAACTTGAAGGATACTTCTGGTCAAAGAAGAGATATCTGTGAATGTTAAACAAAAATTCTGGATAAGGATGAAATGTGATTTTGAAATAATCTGAAGGTTTTCTGTCATTTCAGTGACCAGAACTGTTGCATGGTACTATCTTATCACTGAAGGAAAAACAGCAACAAAGCAAACCTGGAAAAATGCAGTAAAATTCTTAGAAATTTTGGTTAGGCATTATCAAGAATAAGTTGGCCTGAAATCATGTCAGACTTATCAAGACACACTGGGATAATTTGTAGCAATAGCCTTTAATTTTATAAGATTTTATTGCTTCAAACCTTCTGAACAAATTACTTCTGGAGAGGCACTGAATTGTGCTGCCTTTTTGAAGTATGTTATCAGTAATATATATATATATTTTGTATATCCACTGCAAAACCCGTTTATTTCTTTAGAATATTATCAATGTGCATAAAACAGTGACATCAGCTACATACACATGTATTTGCAAAAAACCTTATTTGTCACTAAAATATGTATATCCTTTTCTGAAATGTTTATCTTAAATATTTGCCTTTTGATGATTCCTATTCAAAGGTGCAAAAACACCCAGAACAGACTGCTCTGCCTTTCAAAATTCAAATTCTGCTGTCATGTTTCTCCAGGTAATTTTTATCATAAAAGAAAGAGTTTTGGCCATCAAGATGAATTATTTGAATTAATCTCCAAAACAGTTCACAGATTCACAGATTATGCCTATACAGCAAAAAAACTTGAATCAGGAAGGGACTCCTAGTACTGGAATCATTCATTTTGCTGGGCCTTGTAAAGAGTAATTTGGTTTAAAAAAGAAAAAAGTTGTTACCATCTATTCCATCGTTCCTTCTTTCTACTGAAGTCTCATCAGCCTAAAAAGCTAAAATGAGAAGAATTCTCTCTGGAAATCACAGTACAGAGCACAAAGAACCACGCAGCGCTTTTCTGGTATGTTAACTGCAATGTACCACGAGTCCTATCTCTACTGATGGAATAACCACAGCTATTTTAAATATTAATGCTTGTGTTTGCTGTCATTTGGCATGTTTTATTTGCCATTATTCATTTAAATGTTGCTGGGTTTGTTTCCTATCTTTGCTGACTTTAGGCATGGGGAAATAATGTAGGACAACAAACTGAAAATACTGGGGTCCTGCTGCTTGTTTTTCTTGGGAAAGCTGGGATAGCAACACCTCCAGCAGCTGCACCACTTCACACAGTAACCTCTGCCAACCAACCCAGGAACTCCAGGATTCATTTTCCTTCCCAATTGTTTCATACATTTTATCTTTCCCATAGCAGAATGCGGGATTGCTACATTCCTTCTCACCCTTCAGGTAGTAAATCTCATTTTGACTACTTTTCTAACCTAACCCTAAACATCAATGGCATTTATTAGATCTCAGTTCAAATTGAGATAAATGATTTTGCCATCCAATAATCTTAGTTTCCTTAGTTGCTTATTTTATTTTCCTTTTATTTTTTTCTGAGGATTGCTACAAAAGCACATTATTAAACTGCTAAAAAAAAAAATAATACTCCTGTACTGCCTACAAATACTGAGACCAATCACTCCAGAGAGGAATATGTCAGCAATGGAAGGAAGAGATATGGGGCCAGTAGTATTTCATGCTCTTCACTCATCTAAACTGCACAGAGAATTATATTTTGTAGGAGCAATAAAATAAATGGAATGGTGAAACATGAGGCAAATTGTATGGTTAATGTGTATTGTTTAGCTTTTTATAAATGCCGTAAATATCAGGGGATTTTGCATCATCCATAAAAGAATACAATTTAAAATATTTTTTTACTATACAATAATGCTTTTTTCTAATGCAGTCAGAGCATAGTCTGTAGCTTATTACTAAGTTTTCATATTTTTGAAATGTCTATCGTGTTAGGAAGAATCCTACATGTAAGGTTTAGGTACAGACTGTATTTTCCCCATTATTTATACTGCAAACTCGATCCTCATACTTAAAAAATAGTGATTAAAGTTGCTAAAGCTGGGGATAGTGTGTTCTCTACACCTTCTTTCTTATAATTCTGTTACCTGAATACTGATAGTTGTTTTCAGTCATCAGGAGATTGTAGATATTGAGGACATGGTTGTAGTCCATTTTATGAGAAGTGTGTAAAACTGCTCCTGGAGTAGCTCATCAGGGAGATAAACTTTCAATCTCCCTAGGAACACAGCACCAAGAGACAGTGGCTGAGGGAGTCATTATCTTTCCTGTAACCCTTCTGATCCATCTTTGATCTATCATCCCTATTCCATTTACCATGCATGTTTTTCACCATCCCATCTCAGAATCACAGAAACACAGATTGGGTCAGGTTGGAAGGGACCACTGGAGGTAATCTGGTGCAACCTCCCTGCTCCAGCAGTATCACCTAGTGCATGTTACTCAGGATTGTCTCCAGATGTTTTATTAATATCTCCAAGGAAGGAGACTCTTCCACCTCTCTGGGCAGCCAGTTTCAGTGCTCAGACAACTTCACAGTGAAGAAGTTATTACTCATGTTCAGGTGCATCACTTCCACTGAATCATAGGGTCATAGATCATTAGGGTTAGAGAAAGTCTCCAAGATCATCAAGATGAACTTTTCATTGAATACCATCACGCCAACTAAACCATAGCACTAAATGCCACTTCCAACTATATCTTGAACACTTCCAGGGGTAGTGACTCCACCACATCCCTGGATATCCCATTCCAGTGCTTAACCACCCAGATGTCAAACCTGAACCTCCCCTGGAACAGCTTGAGCCATTTCCTCGTCCTGTTGCTGGTTGCTTGTTTCTGCCCCTTGCCTCTTGTTCTATTGCTTGGCAGCACCATTTGGCTCCATCTTCTTGACTCCCTGCCTTCAGATACTTGTGTACATTGATAAGGGCCCCTCTCAGTTGTTTCTTCTCAAGACTAAACCAAGCCAACTCCCTCAGCCTTTCCACATAAGAGAGATGTTCCAGTCCCCCAAACACCTTTGTCACCATCCACTGGACCCTCTCCATGTGCTCTGTGTCTCTCTTGTCCTGAGGAGCCCAGAACAGGACACGGCACTACAGATTTTCCTCACCAGGGCTGAGTAGAGGAGCAGGATCATCTCCCCCAGCATGTTAGAAATGCTCATCCCAGTGCACCCCAGGACACCACAGCCCTTCTTGGCCCCCAGGGCACTGCTGCTCACAGAGAGTTTGCTGTCCACCAGCACCCCCAGGTTCTTCTCTGCAGCTCCCAGCAGGCCAGCCCCAGCCTGTGCTGGTGCCCAGGGTTATTCCTCCCCAAGTGCAGGGTCCTGCATTAACCTTTATTAAATATCACAGTGTTCTTCTCTTCCCATCTCTCCAGCCTTTTGAGGTCCTTCTGAATGGCAGCACAGACCTCTGTGGGATCACCCACATAGGTGGATTCCTTTGAAATGGAGGCTCCCTTGGTTCCAAATGCAGCTGCTGGCCAGCAGGAAAAGAGAACATCATTTTGCAAAATCTGAGGAAGCAACAGCCCACTGAATCTGAACATTAATTGTTTCTGGAGACTGTAACAGAACATACAATAATCGCTAAACAAATCCAGATACCAAACGGATGCTTATAGTGTCACAGTAGATTTTTCATAGGAATTAACTCTTCAGTATCTCAGATAGCACTATTTAGCATTCCCTAAGGACCTGATGTTTTGTTAGTAGATAGTACCGGTCAGAAAATTTCTGCTGAAACAGTTTGCTGAAAAATTCCAGTTGGTTGAGTGTGAAATATTTCAATCTAAGCAGCTTGGGTTTGATAAAATTTTGCCAAATCCGAGGCAAGATTCCAACAGAAACTGTGATTCTGGCAGGCCTACCCAAGTCCTGGGAACTCTGTAAGCTACAGAATGGCCAGCCTGAAGGCAGGAGTCCCAAATGGGTCTGCGTCATGGCTAGGGATGCTGGAAAACTTCAAGGCCCCCCAGTAGAAATGAGCCTGGATATGCTCCAGACAGAGATGAGCCTGGATTTGTCCCAGCTGGGGAACTCCCTAAAGCTACTAGAATTAGTTACAGAATGTGGAAAGTCTGTAAGTTTGAAACTTAGAAAATTTCCACTATGGATTATAATAAAAAAATTGGTAAGATTCTTCCTTTCCAAACACTCCTAATGATAAGTGTGTTATGAAAAACTAGGAGCACAGAGTCTGACCTTACCAGCCATATCTTCATTAGTCTTTGCTGAGAACAGAACTAGGCTCTAAACACTGTAAAACTAAATCAGCACAGTTCAAAACATGGCCCATGGGTCACATCTGGCAGAAAAATTTCTTCCATCTGATCCAACCACTGGTCCCAGGGTGGAGAAGGAGTGGGTGTTCAGACAGCTGATGCAGATATATCAGCCAAACAACTTCTGACCCTGCACATAGCCCTGTGCAGCTGTGGAACTTCTGGGTTCTCTTGAGATGTGGGAGTGAGGCTGGAGACAGTGGGATCCCTGAGGCACAGTGTGACCTCCATGGTCACTCTTGGACCATTCTCTTCTCAGTGTGAGACCCTTTCCATGTGTGCTTTCAGCTGAGAATGATGTGCTGTTGTTCACCTTTCTACCTGTTGATTTTCCTGTCCAGGAGCTAAAAGAAAGGTTCTCTAGAAAACAGTAGGGTTTACCATACTTTGAACTATAATGTTGACTGTCAGATTGTTTCCACGAGACATCACAGGTTACTGAACTCACTTATGAATAATCCCAGTGTTGCTCTAAAATGCTCAAATCTCTTTCCAACTGGATGATTTAAAAGTTTGTAACTAAAACTTTAGCTGAACAAGTTTCATATGGCTTTTCAACTGTAAATACTATTATTGTTAGTGTTATAACAATTACTTTAAAAATATCATTAATAACACATTGGTTGGCTACTTTGTTGGTATTATTGACAGTTATTTCCCTACCTTGCAGGCACAATTCCTTACTTCATCCCTGTCTTGCCACTATTTGTGGAGTGTGGATCAGGTTGGTTTGTAATTATGATTTAAAGGATTCACCATTGCTTAGAGCAGCATGTAGGGTCATATTTACAGGAAAATGGAAAGGTAGTAGGTGAACCAGCCTAACCTTCTGTGACTAAATGAATGAAGACATCTTTGCACATAAAATAGGCTGATGTTGCAAGAAGAAAGAAGCAGAGAATTGCTGACAGTCATAGGAGTGTAAAATGTAAAATGATGTTATAGTACCAGCCAGTTAGATCAAGAAAAAGGACACATGCTTGCCTCATGGACAAAATAGAGCCACGAATCAAAAGATGAGTGGACAAAGTGGAGCTACTGACCAAATGGTGCATGATTATGAAATAGAAACTATGTTCAGTAGCACAACAAACGGCATTTGTTTAATTCATATTGAATTGTGCAAGAGTCTTATTTTTTCTCTCTTAACAGCAGCACAGAGAGGTTGGTAGGGATGAAGGCAATAAATAGGGGTAGTTCCTTGTGTACTCTTCTGTCTACTTTGGGTTTTCTCGTGGTGGGCTAAGAAGATGCTCTGTGGAACTTCAGCTCTTTATCCTGGATGGAGAGCAGGAATAAGTCTGAAGGAATTACACCACCCCTAGGCTTGAAGCAGCCCTTAATTATTTTATTTTCCTAGATAAGCAGTTGGAGATGGCCCAGAATTCACTGAAGTCTTGTGAGAGGGCTGGAGGTGACAGATGACTTCAATACTTTGGAGATGAACCAGGCTCAATTGGAAAGTCTGGAAAAGTGAGGGCTGAGTGCATGCTGGAACGGAGACACATGGAAAGGAGGGATGGGACAATGTATAGCACTTGAGGAAGGGAGCATTGAGGGGATATTGCCTAGCTAGAAAGTAGAAGAGCAGAAGAAATTATGGAGTTCATTGGATTCTTGATTATGGAGTACAATAAAGAATGTTACTCCTAAAATGAGATCCAGCAATAGTCAGCAGGATCCTGCTAGCATTTTTTTCCGTTGATCATATGGTAAAAAGAGTGGAAATATCCATTGAGTACTAACTGAGCTGCAGTAAGACCATGTTTCTCTTTTCTCTTTACAGGAACAGGAAAACATAAATATTACCCTTTTAGCCACACCACTTGGTAAGGGCAAGGTCAGAGCGGCTGAGCCACAAATAACCTCTGAAAGTTTGTTTATATCTTTAGTTTACAAAATAGAAAATGTCAGCCTTTTTCTTGTTGGCTTATCCCCACTTGCTTGTCCACCCACACAGGCACTGTGCATATTCTGGTTTCCACATATTAATTTTTACTTCCTTGATTCCTTAATGTCGTTTTCTTTCTGGGTTTTGTTCTGCAACACATTTTTGTTTGGCTTGGTTTTGTTGTTTTGTTGTTTTTTCTTGTTTGGTTTGGTTTTGGTGGGGTTTCTTGGGGTTTTTTTGGTTTGGTTTGGTGTTTTGTTTATATTTTTTTTTTTCAGAACTGGTGTAGGCCAAGACTACTGTTTTTTAGAAGGGTTCCTTTGGTGAGATGTATCTCAAAGTGGCTATTGTCCGTTCTTCATGATTCCTTCAGGAGAAGCATCCTGTGGTTACTAACTGCCTCCCAGAAGTGAGATCTCCTGTCTTTTTTTACCTCCACTACTCAGAAATTGCAAAGTAAAATTTCCAAGACACTGAGAAAATGTTTTCTTTTTGTAACAGAACAGCTTATATAATGAAATAGAAGGAATTTGGAAGTCAACATTAAGAATTGTTTAGATATTTAAATAGCTAGTATTTATGATTTTTTTAATATGTTAATAGACTGGATATTGACCTATTTACCTGTTTAAAAAGGGAATATTTTAGGTGAAGTAAGTGCCCAATTCCAGCAAGGAATTATTTCTGGCAGATTGTGATCTCATGGCCTTAAACTAGTGGCCTGAGACAATATTAATAAAGGAATTGCAGCACTGGAATGTATTCAGCCCAGGATCATAGGTTAATTTAGTCTGAAAAGATATTCAGGATGTTTGTAAGAAGATGCTTTCTCTCAAATGCATCACAGAATTTGATTCTTTGAATCTGCAAGTACCTGAACTGTCTCTGAAGTGTGAAGTGCAGCTGAGGGATGAGAATCAGCAGGCACAACCTTCAATACAAACTGAGGATTTTTGACTCTGAAGGTGAACAAATAGTGGAATAGGAACTTAGAGAAGCTGAAGAGTCTTTGTCCTTGGAGATAATCAAAACCAGACTGAGGACGGCCCTGAGTTATTAGACCTGCTTTGGGCATGTGGTTAAACTAGAAAGCTCTGCAGGTTCCTTCTGTCCTGGTTAGTTCTGCAATTCTGAGACTTCTTAAAGAAATTTCATCCTCTCCGTCAGACGATGTATTTAGCCTGCAATTAGTTAAAAGATGCATAAATAAAAAAAACACAATGTGAAGAATGATGTTGCCAGATTGTAACATGTCAGTGAGCAGCACCTTATCAGGACTGAAAATTATGACTAAAAAATGCCTACACTAAGTGACAAGGAAAAAAAGTAGTCAACATCTTTGGGCTTTCATACACTGCTATCCAAGAAGGTGACTGATCATCCCTGTTAGCACCTATTTGTTTGAGGAAGTATATGTTCTTCAGTATAGTGAGGAAAATATTTCCATTACAATTAAGCAAACAAAACTATGAAGGAGAAAAAAAGTCATTTTTTCATAAAGTCAGTAGAACCACTAAACCACTAAACATAAAACAAAGAGATAAGGTCAGAGTAGAGCAGTTAAACTATTTTGTTTTATCCATTCTCCACAAAGGGTGGTGATGAAATATTTACCATAGGGATAATTCATGTTGACAGAAGAGGATTCTTCAGAAAAGAAAGTATCAAAGACCAAAGTTAGAACAAACTACTACTTTAAACATCAACAGGTCTTTAAGTGTTCACATATTTAAGAGCTGTACATGAGATGTTAGGCTGGAGGGAGCATTTCGGTCCTACACTAGGAATTAGAAGGTACTTTACTTCTGCTACAAGAGGTGTTAAACTGCAGATTTTTTCTTTTCTTTTCTTTTCTTTTCTTTTCTTTTCTTTTCTTTTCTTTTTTCTTTTCTTTTCTTTTCTTTTCTTTTCTTTTCTTTTCTTTTCTTTTCTTTTCTTTTCTTTTCTTTTCTTTTCTTTTCTTTTCTTTTCTTTTCTTTTCTTTTCTTTTCTTTTCTTTTCTTTTCTTTTCTTTTCTTTTCTTTTCTTTTCTTTTTCTTTTCATTTTCTTTTTCTTTTTCTTTTCATTTTTATATTTTTTCCTTTTTTCCCCATGGTCAATAAAATGATCCTGAAAAAAACAAAAGTAGCTTAATAGCAAAGCCAGAGATGTCTATGATGTGTCCAGACTTTAGTCAGCATTTTTGTGAACAATTCTGCTGAAAAATATGAGGTTTCAAATGAAAATTCTATTATGAGAGCTTACAGTACATTATTATATCATGGAAATTTTCACAGTAGAAAATATCAAAGTACTACATCAAAAATTATCAAATTAAAACTTTAATATTAGATTTTTTTCTGAAAAGGTAAGGATAAAAATCAACAGAAGTCAAATATTTCAGTTTTAACAGCAAAGTTGCCCTTTGAATAAGGAAGGATATTTATTACTTCATATATAAAATTCATGTGATATTAAACACAAATCTAGCACACCAAACAACTTTCACTCTCTTCAACTTTCGTTCATAAGATTTCCTTAGTGAAACCCAAAGGGACCAGAGAGAAGCCCTTTAATTGTCAGTGCATTTCATATATTTAGTACATTTATGCAAAGAACAATGTGATGGGGAGAAGAGGGAGACCCCATAAAGCATAAAGCTTAGATGAGGCAAAACCCTGAAGGCAGTGTCCCTGCTCTTACTTAGAAGAGCCTTATAGCAGATCCTAATGCAAAGAGCTGCCTTCAGGGTGAGCACTTCCATGGCTGAGCTGAAAGAGCAGCACAGCCACCAGCACTGCATAGCATGCTAAAAGCCCTTGTGAATGCACTATTAACTTTGGTGTCTGTAGTGCTGAGAAAGGGATGGAAAGTGAGTTGGTTAGAGCTGAAGAGCCATGAGACCCAGAAACTCTGCTTATGATGGGAAATTGAGGTGATCAGTCTACTTAGTTTGCTCAAGAGGAGCTTCAGAAATTAATTGATTTCAATGTTTACATGTCCCTCATGCAGAAAATGGTAGCAGACCCCTCTTTACTATTGACAGAAAGATGTGTAACAATGTATTGGGTGTCATCTGAAATCTAAATTTAGGTTTTTTGTTTTGAAATCCATGTTATCTATTGGAATTACTTCAAAGAAGTTGATTTTCCATTGTTATAATATTTGAAAATCAAAATTTGTTATTTTTCTAATATTTATAATGTGGATCAAGCACAAGATATTGGTCCAGAACAGAAATTATTTCATTAAATTCGGTAAATTTCTCTTCCTGGCCAGTGCAGTTTCCCAGTTCTGCCATATCAGCTTGTCAGACCTGATTCCATGCAGTCTTAACCTTTCCACCCTCTGTTCAAATTCCAGTCAGTCATCTCCTAAAACCCTTGGCTGGTCATCTTCCATTCTGTGTTTCAGTTTAGCCATCTTTCATGGTTGACATTTTTCTCCCACAAAACTCCCTCTAGTCCTCTGCACTCAGATTAACAAGAACTACTGCCCAGGACTAGCATACAAGACTGCTGAAACCACAGTTTTTCTATATTTTAATGGTTTTCACACTCACTTGCAAAAGTTTCACTCACAGCAAGGATTATTTTTCAGCGAACCACCATAAATGGCTTCGGACATAACTAGTTCCAAGGATGAAAGACATAGGCAAGGCCACTGTTTTCAGGGGAGAGAGTATTAAACCACAGGGATGCAAAGTGTATAAAGACATTTATTCTCAGAAAAAGGACATATCCCAGATTATTTTATTTATTATTACAGCAGCAACTGATGATCATGGAAGAGAAGAAACTCCCTGCTCCATATTTACTTCTACAGACTTGGATATAATGCATCCTATTCCGTGGCAGTCCAGAAATGCACTCTTGGGGAAAACCTGAGATGGTGCCTATTCTGTACTGGACGATGTTTAATCAAAATTCTCTGCAGAGAATGATTGATCTGCAGCTTTGCAAATGTGGTGCCAGGATGTGGCCCATTAAAATGTTTTCTGATGCACCATGAAAATTGAGCCCTGCCCAAACACTGCTGGCTACGAGAAGGGTAATGCATTTTAGAAAAGTTCACTAAGATTCAACTAGTTTTTCTTAAATTTCCTCCAAAATTCTTTCCAAAAGAGGTCAGAAGACACCCAGTTTAGAGATCTGCTCGGCCAAATGTTAAACAACTCGGTTTGCAAAAGGTTAAAAACAGTTGGTAAGAAGCAGTCCTATCAGCCAAGCATATAATAAAACAGTTCAATAGGCAAGCTGAAAAAGATGGGAATATGGGTCCTCTGCAATTCAGTTCTTTTTAATATGAATTAGATGCCACATAGTAATTTTATTTTACATTTTTAGATTTGAAATAGTTTACTAAGGTCATTTAAAACTGGCTTCAAAGTGAGGCACAGTTATTACAGATGTAATTAGGTTGTGTTGCAGGCATTCCCAAAGCCTAGGGTAGCTGGGCTAGGCCCACACTTCTCCTTGGAGTATGAGAAGTTTGTCTTTCCAGAAGCCAATTTCATGTTTCCATCTGGAAACTAACTTTAGATGTTCTATTTCACCCCAAGTGGAACACAACATTCTAGCATCTAAAGACTTCCCTGATTAGATTTAGGTAGGCCTTTATGAATATCCTGTCCCCAAACCCCTGTTCCACATTCCTGTCCATCAATTTTCTATTTCTATACTTTCCCCAGCATGTGTATTGCCTTGTACTCCATAATGGGACACATGAAGGACACAGACTTCCAGCTTTCAATCTGAGTGGTCTTTTGCAGATTTCAGATCAGGCTTCTCAAATTGTCTGTTGTTTGGTTTTTATTAATGGCATAGTTTACTTTTCTTTTTTTCTTTTAATTAGGGGGTATTCTTCTGAGGCTGATAGTGTGTGAAATGACATGCCATCCTGCACCATCAGCCCATAAATAATTCACATCTACCCTGTCTGTATCACAGTATGTGTACTTACAAGAATCAGGGCTTTCAAAAGATTATTGACCTCTGTGCTCTTGTTTTCCTTTTATTTTTTACTAGATGAAGTAATTTTTCCTTTTATTTATAGGGCATATAAGAGACTCAGATTTTACTCTAATGGCTTAGACATCAACATAAGAATAAGGGCTAATTAAGGAACATTAATGTTACTCTACAGCATTTCAAAGGGTGATGTGAGTTTCATTTCATTACATCTCTTATTAAGTACTCTAAGTTCCTGTCATGTCCAATGTCCCATGATAAGTGTCAGTGAGATAAATATCATCCCTTACAGTCTCACAAAGGCTGATGTCTACCTTGCAACTGAACCCTGAGATCTAAAATGCACCCTCAACAATTAAAAAAACCCCACATTTTAGTATATGACATCCACATCAGTTGAGAAAATTTATTTTGTAAGACAGTAAAGTAAGAAAATTAAAATTATTTCTGTCAATTGTCCTTATGATTGCTTCCTTTATATCTGAAATCCTAAAACAAGTCTTACATGTTTTCTGACAGTCTCTGACAGTCTATGGCAAACATTCGAGTAGGATCTAGGAATGATCTTATTACTTATTATATTATACATACATATATATATTTATATATATTTACATTATTAATATTGCTTGTATTACTGTAGCTAGAGATTAAAACCCCACACAATTATTTAGCTGTACCACAACTCTGAAGTTAATAAGAGTTCCACTGTAGAATTACATAGTGAACTTATCCCTTCAAGTTTTTGGGTTTTTTAAGTTCTTTAGGACCTGAGAAAGTCAGTAAAAACTAATTATTAGTCAGCTGCCCCATACTATCCTACTCATCTTTAGAGAGTCAAATTTGATCCCTTGTCAGCTTGGGGAAGGGAGGTGTCTGAGCTGCTGGTTATCAGGGGAGGTAGCTGGTGTTAGGTCCCTACTGCAGCTCTGCACACTGTTTCACTCTTTACAAATACCTCAAGGTATCGACAGTTCAGCTCTCCACTGCCCTCAGTTTTGTCCAGCGTCTTTGTTTGTTATTCATGGCTAATGAAGTGTTTGCTCAAGCTGTGTCCTAGGCATCCTCCAATCTCAGCACATATCCTCACTGTGGGACTTGAGCTTATCTCTACATGCACTGAGCCCTCTCATGGACAGCTTTTTCACAGGATGATTTTTGTCACTGCTTATCAAACCACTTTTATGTCTCTTGTCCATTTTGTTTAATAGAGGATGACTCACACAAAAGAAAATAAGTACATAATTTCAAATATAGGCAGAGTAACAGATTAATGTGATAATTTATCTTAGTAAGAGCCAGATGGATAGATACACTTTTAATTGTGGCCGTTTGCCAGTGATGGCAAAGATTGCATTATGGAAAATGAAGTATTGTATCTTAATAATTTGGCAGGCATGGAACTGAAATCTGACCATGGACCTGACCATGCCTGGGATATATAATAGGTCCTTAACCTCTGTGGGATTCTGCACAGTGGCTCCTCAGGCCCATGCAAAAGCTGATCGATGGCAATAACCTCTCTTAAAGAGGGCAGCTGCACTGACATTGTTTTTCAGACTTGAAAGCATAACCAGCTTTTGACTATGTTCAGGGTTAGTCAGACATAAATTTTATTAAACTTATTTTTGTTGACACAAGGAAAAGCTAAACTACGGTGAAAAAATAGCAGCATGAGGCATTCAAAGGCCAACTTTGCTTTGACTTAAGACTATATATACCTTGACAAGAAGATATTTGATATTCATTGGGAGGCTGAAATTGAGATGTCAGAGGGCTCACACAAAGGAGCCAGTCCAGATACTATCCTCCTCTACTGCAGTGTTCATAAATTAAAGAGGCTGCATCATGTGCAAGTCAGGGTGAGAATTAGTTTATGATTTCCAGTGACTCATAGATCTTTAATAATGAGTAAGATTTACCTGTAGGGTACATCTGGACAAACTAAAGGCAAGTAACAGGAATAAACACAATCTGTTCTGAGTTCTTATCAAAGATGATGTGTAAAATGTGGCTTTGAATATATTTGAACTACGCAGACCCATTTCTAGTTACTGTGAAATTGTTTTTGTCTGACCTGTGAAGAACATATGCAAAAAAATAAAATAAATCTAGTTTGTCTTAAAGTTTTAATTGCACTGTCCTTAGTAAATCTGCACTACTCCATCTCTTTGTCTAGACATCTTTACACTGTAATTTCATTAAAGGCTCTATGCTGCAAAGTGCTGGAAATTCTTTGCTTCCTTCAGCTACATTGGTTTCAAATGAAAATATGAGTGTTCAGCACCAATCTGATCCCTTTCTTACAAACTGAACTCTCTACTCATATTTCCCAGGTAACAAATACAGGCAGCAGCTACTATCACTTATGTGTTTATAGAAGCAGTGAAAATTTTCTAGCAACTTGAGATTTTTCTCAAGTGGTAAAACACACTAACTTATTGAAATTCCAATAGAAAACAGTACATAGAATTGTGTGAGAGAGTCAATACTAAATTGGCTGATGTTTGTGAAATATAACATAAAATTAGCTGGTGTCACTGTGGTGTTGATGCTACTTCTGAACTTGAACAATTAATTTAACTTTAATTTCCTGAGCTAAAGAAATAGTTTTCCAAATTGGCTGTTTGCATTACATCTGAAGCTACGTTACTGCACCCTGTTTCTACATTTTGTAGAGCCATTTTAAGTATTTATATATAAAGTGGTTGCCTGAGTAAATTAATCTATTGCTTGTGAAAATTAATTCCAGTGCTGAGTACAATTACATTTTTTCAGATGTTTTTAAAGAATCTATACTGCTTTGTGGAAAATACTTTCCCCTTTCTAATTTTTTCATGAATAGGAATCATCGTACCCCCAGAGAAATTCTATCAGTAGAAAAAATTGCACAAATCAGGACTCCAGTACACTCCAAGGAGCAGCCAGGCTTTGTAATTTGACCGTGGAGCTCTGGCTCTTCAGCAGGGGTATCAGTCTGGGGAAAAAATTGTCACTGTACTCTGGAAATGGTCATCTCAGACTGCTACAAGTAACTTCCTCCCAGGTCTCTCTTGAAATGTCACTTTTACTGCCCCTTTAATTCTTAATGCAGCTACAACTTGCATGACACAAACTGACCCAATGACAGAAGGAGCCAAGAGCAGTGGCAAACTGAGTGCCAGCTTTTTGTTCAGGTAAAAACCACAGCCCGTCATCCCTGCCTTCTGGTTCAGGAGCTCAGGACCAGCCTTTCTCTGTCAAGGGCCAAGACTGTTTTCCAACCCTGTCATTCAGGTGATCCTTATCTACATTTGAAAAAGTGAGCAAAATCCTTTCCACCTTTTTTATATCCATTAACAAATCCCTCCAGAAGTGCACTATGCTCATGAATTTCTCGAGGAACAAAGTCAATGTTATTCCAGTAGGCAAAACCAAATACCTGTAAACACAGCTGGGACCAAAGCAAAAAGCAAAGGACAAGAAAAGAAAAGAGAAATAATGAAATACCTCAGACTAGTATGTTGTTATATACATATATAAAAAATGCATGCACAATTAAAACCATACATACTGAAATGAAAATTTAGTCATGAACAACTTGTTAATTAGAAATCCATCTTCAATCTGAAGCGAGTGATAATTCATTGTTCTCTACCTCAGACCAAGACTGAGTCTAGTCTGTTTTCCAGTCCAGAGAGGAATCATTGTCATCACTGCTATGGGAATTAGTGTCTAGTTAAAACACATAGAATAAGTCACCTGCCTCTCACTGGGAATCCTGTCCATGTGGCATCAAAGTAGAGCAACTATACCCTTTCAGGGTGAGTATTCTGTCCCACCCAGCTATCTGCCAGATAATGGAAATTTCACTCAAGCCTATTAAGTGTACAGGCAGCTACACAGATGTTTGCAGATTGAGTGGGCTATTACTTGAGGGAGTGAGGGTGCTGGCACTCCAGCCTTCAAATTCTCCACATAGAAGGAAACACCACCTGGAGCAGGAAATGATCCAGGGACAAGCAACCAAAGAGAAAAAGGTGGGTGGAAAGAAAGCAGGAGGAAATCTATTGAAGGAATAATTCTGTCATGTTCCTGCCAGTTGCTTTTTCTTTTTGTTTCAATGCAGGTTTGTCTCCGTGCTCATGCTTGGGGGATGGGTCTGTGTGTGAGTAGGATCTTCAATCTGCTGCGTTTGCCCCACAGAAGGTGGGAGTCAGCCCATGAAGCTCAGCAGTTCCCAAAACCATATGGGAGGCTCGGGAGAAGACGTGAGAAAAGTATGTGGGGGCTCAACCTGAACAGGAGGTTGAGCAGTGGTATATCTATTGTAGCACAGCAGCATGCATATCACGAGTCTTTATCCAATGTGCCAGAAGGCTTTTTCAGTCAGGATTACACCATCAAAGCATCTCAGTATCACTCAGTAGTGTTGATTTTGAAAAAAAAATTGTGAAAATAAAACATCTGCCAGAGCAGCACATATATTATTACAAAAAGAAGGAGAAAAACAACAACAACTTGCATTGCATGAAAATCTGGCCATGAAGTCAAAGTCTAATCCAAATCACTCAGGAGACCATCTTTGGAATAAGGCCATCTCAGAGTTCCTAGACAAAATGGATGTTGTTAATTTCTGCTATAGCAATAATAAAGTTTGTGGCTGCAACAGCCATGTTGCCTTTCAGGACTTTTTCCTTCACCAAAAGCTTTATTTAGTTATAAAGCCTAAAAATCCATTGTGTCTCATGACCAGAAGCAATCTATTGTTTCCTGCCTCTTATGCATCTTAAGGAGAGCTTCGTCAGTGGATATAAACATATGTTTAAAGTTTATATGGCAGTAAAGGAATCTGATTTTCATCATAATATCAAATATAAATGAAGGCTGTGAAGGACTGCACAAAGGCTTGAAAAATAGTCTCAAGTCCAGGTCATTCTGTTCCCCATAACAGGAGGATAAACCTTCCAGCCCACAGAGAAACCCCTGGCAGCTGTAAGGAGCCCTTGCAAGGCGCTGCAAGACAGAACCATGCACTGAAGTGGGGCTGATCTGAGAGCACAGCCCAACCCACAGCTCCAACAAAAGAACAAATACTGTACATTTCCCACACTGTTTTTGCATAGCTTGTGTGGCATGTAACGAGCACAATGACTTTAGTGCTAGCACTGGGTTTACCACGTGTACTAAGAAAAGTGCATTTGAAAAGACAAATACAAGTTGTAGACCACTCAGAAGATGAGCAATGATCATTATAGACACATTTATTTTTAATTTATATTCTTGTACACTTTCTGATATTTTTACCTTACTCAATTACTGTCTCTCCCTCTCTCTCTCATACTTCTAACTCACTTTTTTCTGTCCCAATCATTTAATTCTCAGATGTTAATTTATGTAGCTTCTACTCCACTTCTTCTAGAACTTGCTTTCTTACGAGGGAGCTGGAAAACCAATTGAGATATGTTGAATGATTTATTAGGACTAACAAATTAAGGATAAAGGGTCCTAAAAAGACATAATATATAATGTATAAGAATGTTATTCCTACTGCCCTAAGTTCTTGGGCACCATGTGTCCATGTTATCCAAATATAACTTCTTTTTCTCCTAAAAGCTCTGTCCAGGTATTCTTAGATACTGAATTTCTAGAATTTCATGAAGCTAGCAGTCCAAGGAAGCAACAACTGTAACAACACATCTCCATTTCTCACCTCCTGTACCTAGACAGAGCTACTACTCTATGATGAGTTGGCCAGACACATCCGCAGAGAATTGGTGGCACCTAATTTCTTTTCAAAAGTTAATGCAACCGGATTTGAAATTTGCTGGAGTTTTGCACACATGAACATGATCTAAAGCTCATCAAACTAGGTCTACATTCCCTGGCAGAGTCCCTTTCAGATCAAGCTGACAAACGCACAGCGGGGTATCACTGGATTTGATAACACATGGACATATTGAAAGGTAGAACTTTACCTACGTGCACAATTTAAAGATCATTACTGGAAGGAATTTGCTCTCAGTGACGAGACATACAGTTGACTTACAGTAGGAATCTGGGGACTTGCTTTGTGCAATGAACAAACACCAGGCATGTGGTCAGGTGTTTCTAAAACTGTGCTGCCTTTAGCACCAGGACAGCCTGAGTGCCCCCTATTCTGATGCACTGCCCAAGCCATCACTGGTATGGTCTGGTGATAGCCTGTGCTAGGAGATAAAATATGCAGGAATACTGTCTGCTTCAAGACCTGCCAGAAGTTTGTTGCTATACCATCTGGGCTGTTTTTATTTATCCAGCTGTGATTTCTTTGGGTTTTGCATTTTTAATTAACACAGTTTTGAAAAAGGGGCAACTTTTGTTTAACCTCTTCAGCACTGCCTCATGTAGGTGAGGCAAAATACGATTCAGTACAAAGGCTCAAAATTCAAGGAACTATCTTTTGAGCTGGTTTTACTTTCAAAAAGTTATCATTGTTATCCCACATATGATGAATTCTGAAACCAGGTAATTACTTTTTTCCAATTGGAAAAAGATATATACACCTGGTGAATGGAAGGCTGTAGAAATCAAGACTCAGTTATTCTATTATTAAGTTACTAGCCCCAGTTTCCCTGTCTGTACCTCTCATTTTTCCCTCCTCTCTCTTCTCACCCCTAGGAACACATTTTAAAGAGTTTGATCTCACCTGTAAGCGCACAATTGTGCATGTGCCTGCCTAAATGTTCACTGCTGCTTTAAAAGCTCTATGAGCAGAGATTTGACAATCACATCCATTTAGACAGGCAGCAGTGGGCTAGTACACGCAAATGGAACCCTGCTGTCATCAGTTACAGCAGGGAAAGACAGTGATCTTGGCAATCCCTGTACATGGGCTTAACTTGATGAGAAGATGACTCCAAATGGGCTTAAAATTTAAACATGAGAGTGCCTGTATGAATAAAACCTTTGATCATTTGCATTGCAGGATTTTAAAAAGATTCTGGCTGAATTTTTCCTTTCCATAACTTAAAGGGAGAAAATACAACTTTCTGTTACTATTTTTCATGTTTTTCTGTGGTGCAGCTTTTGTGCTTGTCTCAATCTTTTCTTTCAACAGACCAAAATTATCGGTGTGATTCTCTTCCCTTTAGCACCTCACACAATCCTGCCCAGACTTCAGCTGCTTGTCCAGAAGTCTTCCATACATCTTCTGTGGAATCTGCTAGTCCCACACGGATATCTCAGGCATCCTGGGCATATCAAATGAGACTGCATAGGTACATTTAGAAACAATTTTTTTCCTACACAAGTGGAACACACAGCTTTGCTTCCCTTTTTGAAGCCAGATCAGCCTCAGACAAGTAGTGTGTGTCAGGAACTAAAATGACAGTCCACAACTCTAATTTTCTCACAGGTATATTAAAATATAAAAATTAAACCAGAAAAATATCAAACCCTTACTGATACAAAAGTAAAATTCAAAAGGAATTTTGTGCTCCATTAAAATTATCAGACTTCTCTATGCAGAAGCTATCTCAATTTATATAGAAATCAATACTAATGTCTTTGGCTGTGGTGCACTGACCCTGACTGGATGTCAGATGTCCTCTAAAGCCACTCTGTCACTGTCTTACTCAGCTAGGCAGGGGAGAGAAAGTATAATGCATAGCTTGTGAGTCAAGATAAGGGCAGGGAGAGATCACTCACTGGCAAAACAGATTCCACTGGGGAAATTAATTTAATTTATTACCAATAAAATCAGAATATAGCAATGACAAAAACAAAATCTTAAAAATGCCTTTCTTCCCACTCCTCCCTTCTTCCTGAGCTCACCTTCACTCCTAATTTTTTGTATCTCCCTGCCAGTGGTGCAGAGATTTGGGAAATGGAGCCTGTGGTCATTTCAAAACACATTGTCTCTGACACTGCTTCTTCCGCAGGAGCAGGACTCCTCACACTCTTCCAGTGCCCCATTGTGGGGTCCCTCCCACAGAAAACAGTTCTCCACAAACTTCTCCAGTATGAATCCTTCACAAAGGCTGCAGTCCATCAGCTCCTCCAGTGTGGGTTGTGTTAACTCTCTACAGACTCATCAGTTTCCAGAATCCAACCTGCGTAGAAACTTCTGCCCCTGGCTGAATATATGATACAAGAATTTCAGATCACAGTAATATACATGACATTTGAAGCATTGGCATCTAAATGATGCTCAGAGTTGTGTGACTTGGCCACTCCACCATTCTGCAACTGCTGAAAGCATGACTGGATGTTCTTTTCATAGCCCCGTACTTTGTGCTGTAAGTCATGCCAGGAGAAAAGTAGATGCTCCCACTGATGATCATTTCATTTCCATCCTGCCCAGCAGTGCTCTTCACAGCACCCTGCTGTCATCAGGAATAATGTTCATAAGCCAACCCAAGGGAAAACTTTAGCCAAACAGAAGAAAGTCATATCCACTGCAGTTAACACATCTGCAAATACATGCTTGGAGAAAGGCCTGGAGAATATGAATGCAATCTGCTCATTTTAGGCACCTAAATTTTAACATTAGATTTCAGGCACTGTCTGAAACAGCTCTAAAGTAAGAGTTTCAGTTCCCTATGCAGAAGTGTAAGGGCTTTTCAAGGTTTCCAAAAAGAAGGTTTACCAGAATAATTTTCAGATGAGATCTTGCACTACTGTTCCTTCAAACCTCAGATAAAGATTAATGCTCAAAATTCCCATGGCTAAGGTTTAAGGAGTCAAAAACAGAGTGTTAGTAAGGCAGAGACCCTAAGAACATCAAAATTTCCAGGTGACTACTAGTACTACCTAAAATAATATTAAAAATGCACCATAAGTTGTAGAGAAGTGTGTGCTCAGGCATCGAGCCCAGATGGCCAGAACCATGACAGGAGAATACATCGCTGTCCTGGAGCAGCATGACTTTAATCTGCTCTTTGCACCTCCTTACTAGGCATGGAGTTAAATGCATGGATTCTCAAGGAAGGAAAACCCATAAAGATATTACAAATGGTTTCTCTCTCTTTTGGGTGTGATGATCTGTGTTATCGGGAACTATTTCTTAATATGCCCAAGGTTTTAGAGCCTTGAAAATGCAGAGTAGACATCAGTAGACAGGAGAGAATGTAGTTACCAGAACTTTGTTCACTTTGTTCTTTTTGTTCATATTAACATTTTCTTAAATGCAGGCTTAAATAATTTTATTGCTAACTGTGAGTAACACTGCTAGTCTGAGAAGCCACAAGTTTATAGGGATGCATAACTGTACAATCCAAATTTCAGGAATTAATTTTCTCAGTGTCTCAAATCTTGTAAAATGTTTTGCAGTAAATTTATTCTACTACATCTAATAAGGCTTTTTTTCTGCACTATCATTACATTTCTTCAAAGCATTTCCAATAAGAACACTCCAAATTATGTCCCCTCAGCTAGTTCATCTGTTCAGTCAATAAGCAACATTTTATTGCTTTTATGAATTAAGCCCACTTTACATCCAATCATTTTGCAAACATCTGTAGCCGATTCAGTCTAGGGAGCTTTTGAAAAATCAATCAGTAGGGAACAGCTTTCACTTTTTCTTTTTCTTTTTCTCTTTTTTCTTTTTAAATTTTAATAAAGTGTTTACACATGTTTGCTCCATATGAAATAGGAAAAGCACTAAGCTTGGTTGTCATAATTGAACATTACAGTGAGGATCACCTCATATATGTAGGATTTTTATCTAAAAAGGAGATATCATGACAGCATTAAAATGATAAAGTATTAATAATTTATGTCCTAGCAATGAGCAGCTAAACCAGAGGTATTATAGCAGCTCAGGAGTCAGAGTAAGCACCATAATGAAATTTCTAAGTTGTATAGCAAGGCTGCAGTACTTCAAATTTACTTCCACATTGTTGTGTTTGTTAAGAAACCACAAAGAAAGAAAAAAAATAGTCTTGAAAGAACCCAAAGGATTGACATTAGAGACTATTGAGACTTCTTTATTTTTCTTTTGAAAATTATTAATTCATTAATTTCAAACTTCTCCAAATAATGTGATAAGTAGTTTTGATGAGAATAAATTGTTGCTTAAAATTAGAAATAATTCTATCCCAGATTAACCTGAAGATTAGTATATCCATCTCAAATTATCAATAAAAAACTTCCAACCAAAATTCACTTTCATCTAACCTAAGGACCTGAACCCATTTCTTACTTGCACCTAAAATGCTGAAATACCCCCAGGTAAAATAGAGGTTTTTTAACTTTGAAAGGGCTGTTTCACCAGATTATACAATTGTCTAGATTTTGGATATTTTTTTGATTTGGGAAAACACTTTTTTTCCTCATCTGTCTTTGGAATCAAGACTTAATAGTAACTTCTAGCTTGATGATTCCTAAGCCATATTGATTTCAGTGTGTCATTCTGTAAAACAGAGATAATTCCCCTCATTCTATAACTTTGTATTTTCTGTAAGTGAGATGGAAATAGTTTAGGCTTGTTTTCTATATTTTTTTACAATGCAGTACAAATTAATAACAGTAAGTTGCGCCCATCTGGTGTTTCCTCTGGTTGATGTGGGAGTGAAGAGGGACATATTTCTGTCTGCATAACCTTGGAAGAAAAGCATATCAATTATGAAGCACCAGAGCAAACTGTGAAAAACTCTGCAAAGCTCTGGAGTAGTGACTTTTAAAAGTTTACCAGTTTTAGCAAAGTTAATTACATTCACTTAATTATCTCAGTGGCCAGAATACTTCCTGATATCAGTTATTGCTCAGTTAGTAAATTCAATAAGGAGAATTGTTGAGGGGTTGAAGGTATTTGGAACAAGGTTCTTAGTTTTCTAAAACAACTGTCAAATTATATATATATATACCTGTATATATATTCTTTAAAAATGTAAACTAACAGGTTTATAAATTGAGTACATTTGCATATAAAATACTTAATTTTACATTTTGAAGATTAGCAAAGGGCAGGTCTAAAATTTCATCTTGTTATGAATGTTACTTTTGAAATCATGTTAGGGGAATTCACTTGGAAAGTTATATCCCTTTCACACCTCGTAGAGATTTTTACACACGTGTGGAATAAACCAGAATGTCTCTTCTTCTGCTGGATATTTTTTGGCTGCTTTTTCTCAGGAGAAGGTAAGAAAGCTGACACTGCCAGAAGGTGGAGGATTTCTGCTGCCCAGCAGCAGAACTGTTTGATGCAGAACTGCTCAAGCCCAGTCCTTGAAACTGCTGCAGTCCCTTGGGGAAAACGGGCTTGTGGAAGAAACAGAGATTCTGAAACTGAAGCCCTGTTTGGCACGAGTCACCCTGTGCAGGAATGGTCTGAAGTCATACTGTCTTGGAGAAATTGCCAGGAATTTTGTTCTGGAGCCTCCAGGAGGAAGTGACCATGCAGGCTAGATGCAGTGGTGGGGGAAATGCCCCTGTTCTACGGGACAGCAGCTGTGTGCAGCTTCACCTCCCACCTCTCCTCACCTCCTCAGGACACCTGGGACCGCTACCTGCAGGGCTTCACCAGAGCTCCTTTTCTCCTGTCCTCCCTATGAACTGACTCCTTGGTTTCACTCTGCAGGAAGGGCTGGTAAAATGAAATATATTGACTCCACTCAGTCTTCTTTATTTTTTGTAGGCGTCTTCCTTACTGTGCTTGGTTGCTTTTGCTAGATGGTTTTGCTTTTGTTCTCTTATTTTTTTCTTTTACCCCATGATCCATGGGAATAACCTTGCTGTATAATTAACATGAATGACCAATCTATTTGGATTTACTTGGCATGCTATCTATTTTAAAAAAATTCTTACAGGTGTTAAATATACATTGTTGGAATTTTATTTGGGATGATCATTTGAATATTTTCTCAGAACTGCTGAATTGTTTATTGATGTCATAATTAACTGTGTTACTTCTGTTGTTTGCTTTCCTGGGGGCCATTTCATGTAATTAAAAATAACCCAAACAACCACAAAGAAAGCAAAACCAAACAAAAACCTCTCAAAATAAAATATAATTAAATAAATGACTTGATTTGTTTCATGTTTGTTTTTATTTTTTTTCTTTAGCATTTCTTTAAAAAGAAAAAAGGAAAGAAATTGAATAAAGAAAGTAACTAATATATTTTCTCTCAAATTGAAGTTGTAGATTATTGTTTGGTGTTTACCTAGAGCTGGAGATAACATGTTTGCAACCAGTATATTGACAGTTTCATTAAACTTCATCTGGGAGCTCCAGGACAAAGAATATGACAAAAAAAATGCTTAGGACCAAATTCGGTGAACCTGCTTTATTTACATGCTGAGGGCACTGTAAGCTTCAGTGCCCACATTGGGGGAACTCAGGGCACTTATCTGAGAAAGTACACACAGTGTCTCACAGACAGAGAGGACTGATTTGGGGAGAATGGTTACAAAGATAATAGTATTTCTGCCAGTCACTTGGAAAATCCCTATCCCTAAAGAGGGTAAACAGAAACAGTTGATTTAGCAATCACCACAACTGAAGACATAGAAAATCTCAGTGAGGAGGCTGTAGGCAGTAAAGAAAGAAAACTCCTGAAGCAGATCAGCTGGTGATATCATGGAAGTACTTTACGTTGGTAGATGATCTGTTTAGGAGGCTCCTGTTCAGATTTCTCCCATCCTTTCCCTGAATTCTCATCCCACTTCCTTCTCTTCCTTTCTCGTTTTCCAGCTGTTCCCCAGCTGTGCTGAATCATGTGGAGTTTGGTGCTCTCACAGAAGCAGTAAAGAGCTCCAGCAGAGGCAAAATGCAACACACAAAGTGAGAAAGACCCTCACATGTCCCATTGGAGCAGTTCTGCAGTGTGAGGTTCCTCACAGGGCAAATGTCTTTGTAGCTTTTGTTACCAGAAGTTTTGTCATGTTATTTTTGGCTTTTGTCCAGCCACTGTGTAGCCCTAGAGCAAAGTGTATTTTCATCCCTGGGAACTTAAGTCTATGCTGGGAAATGAATGTGAAAATCAACATCATGAGCACTTAAAAGTGGTGCCTCCTGATACACCATGGTGCTTCTTTTAATGCTGTCCCATAAACTAAAGGGCAGCATAGATACCTTAAATTGAGGTCACTTGAGTATCCATATACACCAGGCTGCTGTCACTGCCTTTCAGGGATTTCCTACAGAAGTGGTGTTTAGACCTTTGCCACAGGGACTCTCTGTAGATCTGGTCTCTGTGTCTAGTTTAAGTGAACTGAGCTAGCTGGGGTGATTGCTGCACTTAGTTCAGTGACAATAGTTGGGGCATGGCAACCACAACAAGATAGCTTCTAGATCTGGCAGTTTACCAGGACAACCACACTCAGGACTGAGCCACTGCAAACTTCTTAATCTGGGGTTGGGGGGGTTGTTGCCTGCTTTGCAGCACTAAAAAAGTGCAGACAGGCTCATGCCCATAGCTTCCCTGATGAGCAGCCTTTTTTGGCAGGTTTGAGTCTTCGCTGATCCAGGTTTAGGCACTACCTAATGAGCAAAGTTCAGCCTTTTTTTTCAGCTGCATCCTCTGCTCTCAGAGTGATTCATTTTGCCCTCCCAGTTGTGTTTTAATAGCCTCTAAAACTTATACATCTAACATAGTCAGCAAAAACAGCACTGGGATTCAGAATCTCACAGACAAACTGTCAAAAATGAAACCAACTGTTCATTAACATTTTTAACTGCAAAGAGGAGGTCTGGGGATCTATATAGTTAGTTTTCCCATTAAACCAATAGCATAAGAAGCATAACTATCATATATGCGTTTCTACCTTTAACTTAGCCCAGTAATGTGAGAAAATGCATTTTTTTATATCACTAATAATCATTATGAGGTGCTAATTGCCAGATTTGAAAACACTTCCAGCCTACATAATTTCATTGTTTACAATATTAGCTGCAAAAGCAAAGAGAATTGTTTGTGACACCCCTTGGACAAAGACCAGAATGTAGATTTGCATTAATGCTCCAGTAAACAAATGATCATCAAGGAAAGATTAAAACACGGAGGTGGTTTCCATTCTTTCTCTGTGTTCCCCCCTACTTCCAGCTTCGCTTCTCCTGTCATTACAAGTATCTCAGCTGCATTTTCAAATGTTTGATTATCGTGTAAGCATACTCTATAAAATGGTACATAATAGCATCATAACCCATATGTTCCCTACCATGACAGAACAAAAGCACTTCTTGTGTTTCGTTGTAGGAACTAAATAGGAACTGTTCATTCAAATCTCCAACTTCCTCAAAATGAAACACAGAAAGTAGGTGTGAGCTACAATGTTCTATGCAATCCAATGCAAATGTATGCAAATTTCTTCATATTAGAATCATTGTCTAGTTGTCATCCTCACATGGGGCACATCAAAGCCATATGACCTGATTTTGCACCTGCTGTTTAATTAAATTTACAAGGCAGACACTCTCTCTACTCCCGGTGATATACAAATCCATTTTTACTACCGCAGCTTCTAATTTACAAGGTAGTCGACTGCTGTGTTTCACTGTCAATAGCTGCCCAACTGCTCTTTGTTAAAGTGAAGATTAAAAACTGAAAACTGGCCACCTTTGAGTGTATGAATTAAAAGAAATATTAAATGTGATTTCCCTCTTCACCTTTTTAAAAAATCAGGCAAAAGGAAAACTACAGTGGGAACACTTGAGACTGATTATAACAGTCTTGATTTTTTCATTCCCCCTGCTGTGAAGAGGCCGAGACACAACACTTTTGTCAAGTTATCAATAGTTTTTTTCTGTTTTGCTGAAGCCATATGTTGAAATGTAGCAATGTACTAGCGCTAGTAGCAATGATATTAACAAAGCTGTCTCTTTTCCTGGATGATCATGCAAAGTTTTCAGTATTTATGCTATTGAATTCACGTCTTGCTTGGAAATGATTTTGCTGATCTTAATTTGATTTTTTCCCCAAAAAAACAAAACCTGTTATTTTTACTGCTTCCAATGTGCAGCCAACAAGGCTGCAATAAGTCAGTAAGTCAGAATGCTTAGTACTAGGAAATTGTTCTCCCTCTTTTAGACCAACTCATTAGCTGGTGCTCTGCTATAGCTAACTTAATTAATGCCAAAATATTATTAGTCATAATATTCAGGTGTGTGGAGAGCAGAAATTTTAAGTTAACATCCTAGGGTGACTTTATGATGCTTGTATCCACAATTTTCTGTTCTGTTTATGCTGAATATTAAGTTCTACACCTTTAAAACTGATACCAAAAGCAAGGAGGAGGGAGAAAGAAGCGCGCAGTTTGTTTGTTTTTAGAAGTTGTACTTGCTCTCCTGCATTCTCTCTCATGGACTGTGCTGTCTGCAGCATGGACAGTGAGCAGGGGAGAGCTCTCCTTTGCTTTTTAGTTCCCCAGACTGCAGCTCTTTTTTTTCTTGGTACTGTTCAGCCCTACTTTGGACAGAAAACCGACAAAAACCCCAGGAGCTCACACCTGTGGCCCACCAGGGCTTGGGACTTGGCTTTTTCCAGCATCAGAGGGACTGATAAGGGACTGAGTGAGCAGAGCTACACCCCACGAGAAGGACTCTCTGAATTTGCCAAGCCTTCAGAACAACAAGAGGTTTTATAGTTTAATATTAATAATTTTTTATACTTGCAAATACTTTTCTTATTAAATAAACAATTTTTTTGCCACTTTTCTCCAAAAAAGTATTTTCCCAAGCCAGTTAGAGGACTGCCCACTTAAATCTGCTTTCTAGAGGGACCTCTTTAGAAATTTTCTCCCAGATTTGCCCTAAACCAGGACAGTTACCAAAATACACTAAATAATCTTTATTTCACTCAAAAATCATAGAAGCATAGTGTAGTTTGGATTGGAAGGAATCTTTAAAGATCATCTAGTTCCAGCCTCCCTTCCATGTCAGGGACATCTTCCACTAGNCCAGCCTACATAATTTCATTGTTTACAATATTAGCTGCAAAAGCAAAGAGAATTGTTTGTGACACCCCTTGGACAAAGACCAGAATGTAGATTTGCATTAATGCTCCAGTAAACAAATGATCATCAAGGAAAGATTAAAACACGGAGGTGGTTTCCATTCTTTCTCTGTGTTCCCCCCTACTTCCAGCTTCGCTTCTCCTGTCATTACAAGTATCTCAGCTGCATTTTCAAATGTTTGATTATCGTGTAAGCATACTCTATAAAATGGTACATAATAGCATCATAACCCATATGTTCCCTACCATGACAGAACAAAAGCACTTCTTGTGTTTCGTTGTAGGAACTAAATAGGAACTGTTCATTCAAATCTCCAACTTCCTCAAAATGAAACACAGAAAGTAGGTGTGAGCTACAATGTTCTATGCAATCCAATGCAAATGTATGCAAATTTCTTCATATTAGAATCATTGTCTAGTTGTCATCCTCACATGGGGCACATCAAAGCCATATGACCTGATTTTGCACCTGCTGTTTAATTAAATTTACAAGGCAGACACTCTCTCTACTCCCGGTGATATACAAATCCATTTTTACTACCGCAGCTTCTAATTTACAAGGTAGTCGACTGCTGTGTTTCACTGTCAATAGCTGCCCAACTGCTCTTTGTTAAAGTGAAGATTAAAAACTGAAAACTGGCCACCTTTGAGTGTATGAATTAAAAGAAATATTAAATGTGATTTCCCTCTTCACCTTTTTAAAAAATCAGGCAAAAGGAAAACTACAGTGGGAATACTTGAGACTGATTATAACAGTCTTGATTTTTTCATTCCCCCTGCTGTGAAGAGGCCGAGACACAACACTTTTGTCAAGTTATCAATAGTTTTTTTCTGTTTTGCTGAAGCCATATGTTGAAATGTAGCAATGTACTAGCGCTAGTAGCAATGATATTAACAAAGCTGTCTCTTTTCCTGGATGATCATGCAAAGTTTTCAGTATTTATGCTATTGAATTCACGTCTTGCTTGGAAATGATTTTGCTGATCTTAATTTGATTTTTTCCCCAAAAAAACAAAACCTGTTATTTTTACTGCTTCCAATGTGCAGCCAACAAGGCTGCAATAAGTCAGTAAGTCAGAATGCTTAGTACTAGGAAATTGTTCTCCCTCTTTTAGACCAACTCATTAGCTGGTGCTCTGCTATAGCTAACTTAATTAATGCCAAAATATTATTAGTCATAATATTCAGGTGTGTGGAGAGCAGAAATTTTAAGTTAACATCCTAGGGTGACTTTATGATGCTTGTATCCACAATTTTCTGTTCTGTTTATGCTGAATATTAAGTTTTACACCTTTAAAACTGATACCAAAAGCAAGGAGGAGGGAGAAAGAAGCGCGCAGTTTGTTTGTTTTTAGAAGTTGTACTTGCTCTCCTGCATTCTCTCTCATGGACTGTGCTGTCTGCAGCATGGACAGCGAGCAGGAGAGAGCTCTCCTTTGCTTTTTAGTTCCCCAGACTGCAGCTCTTCTTTTTCTTGGAACTGTTCAGCCCTACTTTGGACAGAAAACCCACAAAAACCCCAGGAGCTCACACCTGTGGCCCACCAGGGCCCGGGACGTGGCTTTTTCCAGCATCAGAGGGACTGATAAGGGACTGAGTGAGCAGAGCTACACCCCACGAGAAGGACTCTCTGAATTTGCCAAGCCTTCAGAACAACAAGAGGTTTTATAGTTTAATATTAAGAATTTTTTATACTTGCAAATACTTTTCTTATTAAATAAACAATTTTTTTGCCACTTTTCTCCAAAAAAGTATTTTTCCAAGCCAGTTAGAGGACTGCCCACTTAAATCTGCTTTCTAGAGGGACCTCTTTAGAAATTTTCTCCCAGATTTGCCCTAAACCAGGACAGTTACCAAAATACACTAAATAATCTTTATTTCACTCAAAAATCATAGAAGCATAGTGTAGTTTGGATTGGAAGGAATCTTTAAAGATCATCTAGTTCCAGCCTCCCTGTCATGTCAGGGACATCTTCCACTAGACCAGGTTTCTCAAAGACCCACCCAACCTGACCTGGAACATTTCCAGAGATGGAGCAGCCACAGCTTCTCTGAGCAACATGTTCAAGGCCCTTAACACCCTCAGATTAAAAGAATTCTTTATATCCATTCTAAATCTACTTTCTTTTAAAGCTATTGCCTCTTGCCCTGCTGCTACAGGTTTTATAATCCCCCCTTAAGTATTGAAAGGCTGTAGTCTCCCCAGAGCCTTCACTTCCACTTGCTAAGCAAGCATACTTGAGTTTAATTAATAAAAATTATTAACATTATATTTAACTGAGAACTATTGCTAGCAACATGCCAGATAACAGGGGTGAAGTCACCCTTTGCTCCCCTCCCTTTATAGAAGGAGCAAGGAAAAGCAGCTGCAATTATAATACCATAGTCACACGTGGTGAGACGTTTTCTGCGAGCCACCTTTAACCAAACTACCGAAATTAGCTTGTTCTCACCTTGTTTACACTTAATTTAATGGCACGTTCTGTAGATAGCTCTGAGGATAGATGGGAGAGGACGGGATCTTGCTCCTGTGAGTCAAGCCGTGCTGTTTGTTACAGATTGCAAGGGCAGGGAGACATTTTTGGGGCTGCCTATGGGTGGCAGCACGCGTTCACTCAATAACAACTATATTTGCTAGAGAAGCTCGAACGAGTCCTCACAAATAAATCAAAGATGCTTCCCTCCACATACCCCTTTTTTTTTTTTTTTATTAACTCTACGGTGCAAATAACAGATTAGAAGTGTTTTCTGATTCTGCAAAAGCCAAGTTTTGCCATGCTAAGAGGAAATAAGAACCAATGAAAACAATTCTTAAGACCCCATCTTTCTCAAAGCCTCCTGTCACAGTTATAATATGGAGCAAATTAGCCCAAATTCCTGGACTGCTCCCTACAGACTAACTTGCTGTAGCTGCTCTGTGAATGACAGCAGCCAGTCCCAGAGCTGCCAGCAGCAATCCAGGTGATCCAAGGTGATCACAGAGCTGGTGCTGTGCCATAAACCAGCCAGCATGGAGCCATGAGGAAATGCAGCTTGGTGGTACAGGCAGGATGTGGCTGTGATGCTTCTGGGAGCTCTCTGAGAAGAACTTACTCTTGGGAGATAATTGTCTCAGCCCTCAGCACTGTATTTATTAGGAATGTCTCATGCTTTTACATCAGCCCTGGCTTCTGTACAATTTTCTTCCCGGATTATGACATGCATGCCATTTCTGAATTTACTTGACACAGTTTTCTCTAGCTTCCTTGGGTTCTACATCAATGCTTTGAGTTCCTTTAGAAAAATTAATTCTGATCCAATGTCACCAATATTTCCAGGACACTGGGTGTGTATTTCCAGCATAGATTTTTGCTCCTTAACTTCCCCTGAGCATATCTCTGTGAGTGTGGAAGCTGATCTTTGTAGGAAAGCAGTCACTTCAGGTATGGCTCCCACTTCAGAGGGAGCTGTCACAAATTCAAAGCCTCAATGAAGCAAACTTTTCAAATAACAAGAAAAAACAAACAAACAACCCTAAACCAGAAAAAAAAAGACCATATTTGACTCCTATTTGGGGAAGTTCGGACACAACTAAAAGACCCAGTGGGAGCTGACAGCATAATTTTGCCTGGTGTTTTCTCACCATGTAAGTGGTAATACATAATGATCCTTTGTCTACCTTGGACATTTTATAATATACATTTTAGACAAGAGACAATAATTAAGACTTAACTCTTAAATAAAATATAAGCTAGTTTCTACATAGTCCACTTTAGGTTGCAGTAATACCTTAATTTTCCTGTTGATTCATATTTTAATGAGGAAACTATTATTGCAGTATCATCATTGTTTAATTAAAATTATAATTAGATATTAAAATGCTAAAGCACAAAAGTGAGTTCTTGCTGAAGGGTATCCTCAGGAAAACAAAGACTTATAAGGGTTTTTATGGCTTTGAGAAATTAGATGTGGTCACCGAATTGCATTGGATTTTTTTTCAATAATTACCTCACTAAGAACATATTGGGCTGCATAAAGAATTACTGGATTATATTTAGTAGCCTGTATAATGAAAAAGGTCATTCTTGATAATCAGTGTTGAACTTTAGGCCCTAAACTCTATAAATCAAGCAAATCAATGGTAAAAAGCAATTACACTTAACATTTGCATAGTGTTAAAAAAATACAGACCACAGAACTAATAAACCTTCAAGGTCCCAATCTAATTCATTTCCTCTTCACTACAGCATTAACAGCATTCAATATTGCATCATTATATATTGTCTAATATTTAGAGGCAAATAAAGAATAACTATGAAGAATATGAAGATATAACTGTCTCTACCAGTAAGAATATACAATAAATAAGAAACTATAGATCAAAAAAATCTAATAAACACAATACATATAATAAATATTAACATTGATAGAGATGTGAAGAAAATAATTGAAACATAAAATAAAAAGTTCCCAATTACACTTAATAATCAGGAAGCAGGATAATAAAAGCAGCTTAGAGATGATCTGGTCCAGATGAGAGTATCTGTGGGGTCAGGGGATCCAAAGCCTTTCTGGAGACCTGTTTCCTTCTGGTGCAGCAGATAGATGATGGATAGGATACTCCAGCACACTTTGGGTGAAATATGATACCAGCTTGTATGAACCCAGACACTCCTAAGCAGCCATAGATATCCCAAAAATGGATATTGATATGCAGATCTTGCATTTGGATATTTTAGTCTTGAACTTAATCTCAAGGTAAGAACCTGTTGAAATGGACAGGCTCCACTTGCTTAAAGATAGACATATTGTGTAATCTGACATTTCTCAGCACGGCTTGACCTCATCTTCTCCAGAGGACAAGGATGTCCTGGTGCAGTGCCATACTGCCAGGTCTCAGGACATGGGAATGGCATTTTACTTTTCTGCTCATGCAACTCAGTCTCACATAAATATGTGCATACATTTTCAAGCAACCCAAGAAACATACTGGGAAGAAATCAAGTGTCTGTAACATGATACAATATCAGACCTAGCATGGACACAGAGAAGGCATTTGTGACTGAAGGCCTGCTGCTGATGGGTACATGGTCCTGTTCAGAAAACACAAACCCCAAAGCTAATGATCCCTGCAAGGGAAGGGGGTTGGATTCAACCACACACAAATAATTGTTCTGCCTCATGGTACTAGAATAGGAAACAGCGAGTGATTTTTTTGGTTGCTATCAAAGAGAAGAAGGGGAATCACAGCCTCTTTGCTGCACTTGCATCAGGGAGGAAACACAGCTTTAGAGCTGAGATTCCTTGCCCATGTTCAAATCACTACACAGCTCAGTATTGAAGTGCTTCATGACAAGCCTTGACAAGTTTGACCATTATTAATGGAAGTAATTTTATGAATTTGCATTTTAACAAGTTTGAAATTTTATTCCAGGTGATTTCTGACTGTCGTAATTGGTCATCTTCTAAAAATGAGTATGATAGGTATTATTCTAGGCAAAGAACAAAAAATTATAAATAAAGGAAAATTAGAAGGAGAAAGAGCATACAGACCTCTAGGCATTTTTTTTCTTTTGTGCATGATATGAAAATATATAAATGACAGAGTCAGAAAGGCAGATTTTTAAAATATCTTTCCCAAGAGCTGATTTAATTTGGGCTCTTGTACATTATTAATATTAATACACTGCTAGTGTCTATGTCCATTGTGTAATTAAAGGTCTTATCCATGCAGCTCCACAGATGTAAATGTCCAGTAAATTGAGTCCAGGATTTTTCCAGCTTTGCATCAGTAGGGAGTGCATTCATTGCACATATTAGAATTTAAACTGGGTGACAGGACTACAGATAAGATTTATTATGCAGAAAACATCAGCAACAGGCTTGACAAAAAAGAAAATATTTAATTGAAAAAATATGGCAACAATGTCTTGTAAAGAAACACTGCAGTTCATTTCAGGGCTGTACTGAATGGTGAATGTGTGTTGAATTTGTCACATTGTTTTGGGGAACAAAAAATTGAAGAAGTTAGAACTTTTGTCCTCATGCTTTTAAAACAATTGACTTATTTTTCATATGTACTTACATGGAATATTAAAACACAGTGACTGTTCCTTACAAATGCTTCCTTTTGTCCCTCTGAAAGAAGCAAAACACTTTATTTCGGATAGAACAAGCTGTTTCATTTGAAGGAAGAGAACATTGGAAGGAAGAGGCTTGTATTAGCAGGGAGAACAAATATTGATGTTATAACCTGGACCAAGGCGTTTGCATTGTGTTTTAGTCTGATTACCCACATTGTCTTCTCGTTAACACCAGCAGCGTCTGAATAGCGGAGCTGCAATCTCCCCATCCATCGGTCACGGCAATCAGCGCCACCGGGGCGAGCCGCACTCAGCGCCAGCAGCCCGGCGGGGCAGGGAAGGGAAGGGAAGGGAAATCCACACGGCTTCCTCCAAGTGCTTGGGGTTAAAAGCCGGCAGCTGCACAGCCCAGGCCGCTGCTGACCGTGGCTTTGCGCTGACCACTGCCCACGGGGTCAAGGTCACCTTGGCAACAGCGATGAGCCCGATCCTCACGTGTGGCTCAGAGTGTGAGGGGACAGGCTTCCTGCTGAGGAGTGGGAGCAGGGGCACATCCAGGAGAGAGGCTGAAGCAAGGGCAGGGAGCAGAGCCAGAGCTGAACCCCAGCCAGTTCTGTCCAAAGCGGCCGCTGAAGGGAGCGGCTGCAGTGAGAGCCTGGGAGAGCTCTGCAAGGCACAGACCCCATTCTAGATCATATGGACTATTTCTAAAAAACGTCTCATTTATTTTCTAATAATAGCTTTGTTTTTTAAAAAGTAACAGACATTTGTGTACTTTGGTGGGCTCTGGTCAGTACTTTCCATGAAAAGGGAAAGTACTGGTCAGGGTGGGATGTGTGTATATAGGCTGGAAAACAAATTTTTGTAAGTCACATGTAATTCTGAGTGAGGGTGCAAATGACAAGCATGCCACTATTTCAATAGTTTTCTAGGGTTCTTTCCATTTAAAAACAGCATGTCAGAGGAGAGTTGTTCACTCCTGCTGAAACTTTTTCTCATTCAACGTTGAAAACGGTGGAGCCACGCGCAAGACAATGGTAATTGAGGTTTCTTGAGGCAAAAATCAAGAGGTGATAAGAGTGTCCTCTGACATGATGGGAGCTGAAATGAGGCTAGAAAAACTCATGAGATATCAGTCAAGGCATGAACATCACTGAAGATTCAAGGTCACAATAAGAGGAACAGCAAAAGCCCATCTTTAGTCAACTTATTAGAGAAAGGATGTTTTCTGTAGGCATCAATATAGGTAGCCCTCCATCCCTCACCCCAAATCCTCTAGAAAGGAAAAGTAATTGAGGGTGAGATTGTTGCCTAGCCAATTATTTGCAGCATCGTGCATGCATGTTACTTTATCAAAAAGGTAACAAAGCCTGGAAAAAGCCTGAGACATCAGGTCTGAATCTCCCCAGTCTTACTTACACACACCAAATTACCTAATAAATATAGTTTATTTGCTCTTAAAGTTTAATGGACTTTGACTTTCACACTGCCATGTTTTTGGCTTTTATTAATGAAATAAAAAGAACTTGTGCTTTATCTTCTAGTAAAAGAATTTCTAACTCAGTTGCAGTAAATGTCTAAAAGTTCCCTCGATCTGTCAAAGCCCCTGAATGCTTTCAAAACTGCGGTGGAAAATGAAGATTTTATGTAGTGTACAGGATATTATAACTCAAACTAAGTCAGCAATTTCAAACATCTCTGCATAGGTCTGTGTGGAAAAATAACTACGAAGATTACAAAGTTATTTTAATATTATATTAAGATATACTTTATATATGTCTTAATTTATCTTATATATCTAAGATAAATATAAGATATATAATATATTATACTAAGATCTACCTCATGCTGTGTTTTCACAGTGGTTTACAAGCTGCCTACCCCAGATGCAAAACAAAGTTTTCAGTCTTCCTTAGTTCAATCTCTTAAATTTTCTCACAGTTGAATACATATAGTCTTTTATGCAAATAGATATGTATCTTGACTATTTTTTACATTTGTCTTCCCAAATGGGCATATTCAAATTTAAATATGATAATTTCTTTCAAAAGAAAATATGGTATATACAGATAATGAAACTGAATAATGTGCCTGTTCTATTTCTAACTGCTAGGATTCCATACTTGTGCAATTTAGAGACCACTTGAGGAGAAACATTTGCAATATTTTAATTAATTTTATAGGTTAAAAAACAAGATTCATGGGGCATGTCTAGAAAATTTAAATGTTTTCTCCAGCACTGCAAGTTTCTAACAAAATATTAGCCCCACTGGTCCTATAAATAAATACATTATAATAATAATTCATATTGTTTCTTGGGCTCAAAATGTACTTGATATCATAAAATGGACGTAAGTAAACACAGTCCCTGCCACACAGAATAATTATCTACCAGTTGTGTTTGCTGGATCCAGTCTTTGGTGGTGCTGTGCTTGCCTGAAGGAGCTTTTGATATAGCCACCAGTTTCATTCTTTCCCCCACCTTCCTTTATTTGTCTGGTTTTTTGCAGTGTTAAGGCCCATTTTGGTGAACCTGTAAGCTTCTTCTACCACAGCTGCATCCGTTTTCTTCTCTGTACCAGTCTCAGTGTAACAGTTGTCATTGTAGAGCTGGTCTCCAAAGCCACCAACCACTCTCAAGTTAAATTACAAACTTCTTGGGATAGTCTTCCACTTGTCTGAGCCTATACTAAATAGAAGAGTTGATAAATAAAATAAGTGTTAAATATATAAATAAAAAAATAAATAAATTAGATTTTGATAACATAAACTCTCTGCTGGAGAAGCACACAGTTTGTGGTCACTGTTGAAGCCAAAGACTTGTATGATGTGAAACACAAATGGCACAGAAATGAGGGTTAGTGATTAGTGGAATTTGTTTCAAACACTTTTACATGTTCTAGCAAAGAGTATTGAACAAAACAGGTACAGTGAAGTTCTATTCCTTGAGCCAGAAAGGGATAAAAGGCTCGAACCCTTCACATACACCCCAGGCAAGATAAAAGGGATAAACTAATGTTTCATGCCAGACTATCTGTATTCCATCTGAAATCTGGTTTTAAGCTGTTCTGAAGTAACAGAAAGGAAAGAAGTATTTTTCTATACAAATTCACAGAACATATTTAATCTAAATCCTTGTGTATAATTGTAATTTTCTGTTTTCACAGTCCTGCAGTTTCTTCTTGTGAATTCACTGAACAAACCCATGGTCTAATGACCTATTCAGCTGCAGTCAAGTAATACATCATGACATTGTTCCTTCTTAAAGGAAAAGTCTCTTAGCAAGAAAATCTAGCAAGATATTCATAAAAACATGCAGTTTCTTAATTTCCAAGCAAGTAATAATATCTTAGGACCTGACAGCCTAGGGCACACTCTTCTGCCCTTCACTACACAGACTCTTAAAACTGCTGTTCTATATGTAGTAAATTGAATAGACTTCTACAAAAACCTTAAAAACAAGGAAAATAAAAGTACAACAACAATTTAAAATTTGAAATTAAATTATAAGTAACTGAAATTAACTTCAAGGGGTTAAGGGGTTTCAAGTTCAGATGTTATTTTATTGCTGATCAGACACACTGTATTTACAGTTTCACCTAAATATAAAGTAAAGCTTTTCTATTATAGTAATTCCATGTGATAAAGACAATAAACATGATTATTAGGTTTTTCTGGGACTAAAATCCTTCTCATTTAAGGCTGCTGCAGGAAAGTGATTTCTCTTTCTAGCATATCAGCTAGTGGGAAAGCAAGGTGGATAACTATATGTGTACTGGAGTTCCACACTGTAACTCCACAAACAACTCACACACATAAAATTCTGTGTGAAATAAGGTTTATGTTCAGATTCACAAAAATAAAAGATATCAAAATTCAAATTCCTTGTATAATGTGATTTACACGTCTTACTGAATCATTACAGTAATCTTCAGTTACAAACTGATTATTTAACTTGGTGAACTCCGTAAGTTTTCTTTTCTCTCAGACAAATACTCATTCCATGCAACTTCATTATAGCACTGCAGATTGAAACTTAAAAAGGGAAAAATTCACCTGCAGGTTATAAGAAATGTGAAAATGTTGTTTTACTGATAGTAGGAGATAGATTCAGTTTCTTTGTGGGTGCCTCCCAGGTAAACCTATGTCTGCCCACTTTGCTTTCTACCATGGCTGCCTCTGGTTTCTTTTGTTTCATCCAGAGATTAATTGCTGCTTTTTCAGCAGAAAGACATCACCTTGAACTGGGAGCAATCTAATCATCAGCTTATATTTTGCTGTGAGTACATCAGCTTACCAAGTGTTGGGGTTTTACTCCAGCCAGCAGCTCAATTCCACATAGCTGCTCACTCATCTCCTCCTTGCTGGGATGAGGGAGAGAATCAGAATGGCAGAAGTGAGAAAACTCTTGGGCTGAAGAAAAAACAGTTTAATAGGTAAAGCAAAAGCCATGCACACAAATGTAGCAAAACAAGGAATTAATTTACTATGTTCCATAGGCAGGCAGGTGTAGACAGGACAAAAGCACAGAGCCTCAGGCTGCACCAGGAGAGGTTCAAGCTGGACATTAGCAGGAATTTCTTCATGGAAAGGGTTGTTAGGCATTGGAATGGACTGTCCAGGCCGGTGGAGTCATCACTGTCCTTGGAGGTGTTTAAGAAACAACTGGATGTGGCACCTACTGCTATAGTCCAGTTGACAAGGCAGTGTTTGGTCAAAGGTTGGACTTGCTGATCTTAGAGGTCTTTTCCAACATAAATGATTCTGTGTTCAGCCATCCTCAGGAAAGCAGGGCTGTGTTAGACCTAATGGTGACTTGGGAAGACAAATGCCATCATTCCAAACATGTTCCCTTCATCCTTCTCCACCCACATTTACCTGCTGAGAATCAATATATTGCAGATACTGGGCCAGGCAGGGGTCAGGTGTCTCAACTTTGTCCCCTCCCAGCTCCTTGTGCATCCTCACTCCACTCATTGGTGGGGTGGAGTGAGGAGAAGAAAAGGTTTTGACTTTGTGAGCCCTGCTCAGCAGTAATGAAATAAACTCTGAATTATCAAAACTGTCCAGCACATATCCAAACCATAGATTCATATCAGCTACTGTAAAGAAAATTAACACTCAGTCAAAACCAGCACACTGAGTAAGACAAAAAGAACAACAAAATTTTCCTATGGAAGCAGTGTCTTTTTAGGTATCCAAGTTTTTTTCAGAGAAGTTTTACTTTGTATCCTTTTTTTTTTTTTTGGTTTTTCTTAGGAATCTTTACTCAACATTTTTAAGATAAGTAACAACCCACAGGGGAATGGAATCAAATATAATACTGTATTCATAAGCCACAAAAAGTACTGATTAGGGAGAGAAAAAAAAAATGTTTGATCAGATTGAAAAATGTACTATGAAACTGCAGAGATTTGAATTTTTAAAGGCTTATTACCATATTGCTGTGCTCAGGGAAATGACTACATATCAGTATACATTTTAATTAAAACATAAAGTTTTAAAGCTAGATTCTATTGAGTTCTTACTCAGCATACCCAGAGGGCTCCCCTCCCTGTTTGATAAAACACATGATTTTACTGACCTGGAAACTTACACTTTTCTAACAATTACAAACAGCTATTCAATAATAGAGACCTCAAATATGAAATACTTGTTCAGATTTATACAGTTTATATAGGCTTTTTGTACATTTAGGGTTCCTATAATGATACTTGATTATTGATAGGCATATTTAAGATTCAACTATGAAATTATGAGCCTGCTATGTAAAAAAATAAAGAAGTGATGATCAAAAAAGCTCAAATGGATGATAGTATTAATATTTTTTATGTTTATTGCAAACACGTTCATCTGGGATCTCATATACGTCCACAAAAAGTATATTTTCCCCTGTTTTAATACATATATACATATATATAAAATATATGTATATATATCTGTATACATATAAACAAGATTGGAAATACACTTTTAGAACTTTTATGAAGGGGAATACAATAAGGTGTGTGGTCATCTTAGCTTTTGTGTCTTGTTTATATGCTGGGCTTGGAGATCCGTCTCTCTAGTCTCCCAATACAGTCAGCAGAGAAAATTAAGATTTTCCTGAGAGAAATCCAGAGTACTCTTTTCAACAGGTTGCTCTGTCTCAGCTTCCATATGGAACCTATTTATCTTTTTTTTATCTAGGTAGGATATAAGCCTCTTAACTTTGGTCACCCTCTTTAAACATCTACACAAGATAGTAGAGTCAATTCCTTGTACTTAACAATTAAGAGTAGTAACATTCTAGTTAAAACTTCAGGATTCATTCTGGTATGAATACACAGTATTTTGTTCAATAAAAATAATAAACCAAAGAGAGGTTCATTTGGTCATTGATGAATAACTGATTGTCTGCCATGCTCCCATACAGCTTGCTTCACAGTTTACAAATTGTTTTAGACAAACTTTCTTTTGAAGGGATGAAAAAAGACAAATATTATATTTATGAAGTTTTACTGATAATGTTGTGGTGGTGTTGGCAGGCATTCTGGTGGGTATTTGCAAAGGCACTTTGGCATCCTCACGAGTGGTCTGAGGATAAAGCACAATTTAAGAAAGAAAAAATTTGTCAGCTGCTTTCTGTACTACAACTTGTGCATGCCTCTGGGACTCCATCTTCTCTTCTTCAGAAAGTGGAGTGCTTATTCTCCTCTCTGCACAGTTTTCTACATTTCTGCTTCCTCAAGGAGATTTTCTGCATCCAATAGGCCTTCTTTAAAAAAAATGGGGACCAAAAGAGAGATAAAGTTATTTCCTTTGATACTTGGTACCTGCAGCAGGAATAAAAGAGAACCTAAACCAGACACTCTTCTTCAGGCTCAGATAATCAATTGATGGATTCTGACCTAATTATACTGAAGTCAACCACATGCCCAATGCATGGACTTACATCCACACACCCAGTAACTGACTCCAGAAGCCTGGAAAGAGCTGATCTGCAGCTGAGCTGGAGGTTGCCAAAAATTGAAATGATTTATTCAATATTTGTTGCTTAAATAATGAATCTGCTTAAATAATAGCATAACATTTCCACAGCACCATACATATTCAAAGCAGTGTCCAAACAGGAACTGTTTAATTAATTCTTACAGTACCCCCTATGAAGTAGTTAAGTAAGTTAATGGGAGTTCACAGGCTCTCAGGATTGATTAGAGCAGGCAAGCAAGGAAGTGTTTTGCTCTGGCTGATGATGTGAAAGGATAGATGAATGAAGTGGGAGGGAAAGATTCAGCTCTTAGAGCTCTCTAATTTACAAGACAGTCTTTCAGGAATTGAAATGACTATCATCAATATTAAATTAAAGCTGTCCTTTAAGAGTCACCCACGTTATATTTGGATTTTTACTTTATTCCTGGTGAAAGTATAATATTTATTTTTTCATCAGAGTTAGTGCTACTATATTTTAAAGGTTATTTAGCCTTGTTCCCAAAAAGAAATACTTTGTTTGTTATATGGGCAGCAGGCTGTGAGTGGTGCTGGTAGCTACTCTTTCTCTTTGGCAGCTTTTAGACAAAATGGTAGCAAAGATGTTATCACTCAGCACTGGTGATGGGAGCTCAACATTTTAATTGGTGTCCTTCACTGAAATGCAATAAAAAGGAAAATTAGAAATAGAAAAATATAAAACTTGAAATTAATTAAATATAAACCATGATTCAAAGTAAAAGAGTAATTTACTTTCTTATCCTATATTTTCTTCATTTACAGCCTATCAGCTGAGCTTAAGAGGGTCTAAAGGTTCTATACAAAAAAGACAAATGATGAGGCTCCTGAAAAGATCAGAATATTCGTAAAGTAATATAAATCAAAATTTTACCTATTCTTGGCTGCAGTCAGCCCCCACTCAGCAGCCAAGAATTGTGTGACCCTGTGTCCTGCTCTCCAGCTGGACTGACTGTCACAGTCAGAGCTGTTTGAGTTCACTGTTATTCATGGACATAGGGGAAATGATTGTGTGGGTAAGATGCTTTTAAAAAGATACCTGCTGGGAACCATTGCATTAGACTTTCTTAGAGAGCTCTTCAGCATCTGAAACCTGTAATGGAAGAAAAGACAGAAGGTAATCTGCAAAAGCAGGTTATTTAAAGAATGATCTTTCCTGCTTTCAAACCTGACATCCTAGATTAGTGATCTGTTTCAGAAGCCGCAAGACATGGCTCCTGCTTTTCCCCCCTAGTTTCCTTCTCAAGGAGAAATGCTTTAGTGTAGAGGTTATTTAGTAACTCAAAGAACCTCTACAAATAAAAATGATAGAAGGTTGTTTTTTTCTATTTGAAGAAATTGCCTGAAGCAAAGTGTTTTTTGTCGTGTTTGAAACTCATACGCACATTAAATTGCTGACACTCCATTCCATTTCTTTTATTTCAATCCCTGCTATTTTCTATTTCTGCTTCTTTTATTTTTTTTCACCTGAATCACACCATTTACAAAAGTCCATTAGCAGACATCTTTTGATAGTCTTTATTTTTTGCTACCTTAGCAAAAATAACTCTCAAGTTATTTCCACCTCCTGCAGCTTAAAACTGGTGATTAACATTTTCTGGAGATCTATAGAAAAAAATATAGCCCCTCAAAAGCAGGATATGTTGATGCATTATGCAAATATTTAAAAATTATTTTGGTAGATGTGTACTTACATTTTCTGTGGTTAAAGATGAAGTGTAACAGTTTAATTCTCTGCTGTGTTGGTTATTGTGATGTCACAAGGCAAAACACCTGAAAAGATATATTAGAGGGTAACAACTGAAACTTTCTTTGCATCCATGAAAACAATTACAAAAGGTGAAAGCTAAAAGGTAAAAAAAGTTCTTTTCCATCCCTGAGAGCTGAATTTTGGGACCATGGGGTCATGGCCTCCACCTTCCCTTACAGAAGGACATGGTGAAATTTTTTAAACATTAGAAATTATTTCAATTAGAGGAAAGAGGTGTGAAATAATGTTCTGCATCCCATTCCAACAGTGTCATAGGGCAAGAAATGGGTACACTCTAGACAAACTTATCTCCTGTCTTGTACATATTCTGCTCTGAGATTTGTTGCATACAATGCTCTCTAATTCGACTTTTGAATGATAAAAAAATTATAGAAAAGGTATCAATGCCTTGATCTGGTCTAGGGAATTGAGGTAAATAATTATTTTCACAGCATTAGCTGGAGAGAGGTGATGATTGGCATTTAAAGAAGCAGCAGGAGCGATTGCCTGGGTTAAGACTATAAAGTCACTTATACATTAAAGGTAATTATCATGCCAGTTCCTTTACTGAATGAAAACCATCACTATAAAGCAGAAAAGGATCGAATACCAAATATGATTTTAATTAATTTTTAGCTATTGATTGTCTTCAGAAAAAAGTAACAACAACCAAACAAAACAACCTCACAATCAAAACCAGAAAAAATGATCTTGCTAAGCTCATTTCCAGTAAGCTGTGGAATTTTTTCCCTGACCAGAAATGGTGTCCATTAACCCAATGGCATAAAAGTGTGCTTTAACTATAGGCTTGTAGCCAAAACATGGCATCATTTCAGTAGCAGACTGTCCTCTTCTTAAAAAGGGCTTATAAAGTGCTATTACTACTAAGATCATAAAAAGTTAAATTAGACGAAGTCTGCATTTCTCACTGCATGACTTTACATTATATGTTCCATAGCATTCTTGAATTCTGCCATATATAAAAGTGTTTAGCAAGAAAGACATTAACAGAAAATTATGTCTGAATAATGACAGATGTATCTTGGGTGAAATATAGAATCACTGTTTTGGTGCCTAAAAAATCAAAGGAAGGTTGTTTTGCAGTTTTTTCCATCAGATACTCATTTGCTCTTTATTAATCAAATGTGAACCTTGATTATCTGGATTTATTTAACTATGTTTTACATCTAGGTGTCTTGAGAGAAGAGCACACAATTGGAATGGGTGTGGGGGGTGAGAGCAAGAGTCAGAGTGGATCTGAGTTTTATTTGGAGGGCTGCAAGGGAAACACCTCACAGTCTGCAGGAGCAGAACAAGAAGGCTTGGTCCTTCTCCCAGGTTTCTTTCAGACTCCATGTATTTCCTGAACCAAGGAGAATTTCTATAATTTTTGTAACTTTGATGGGTTTTCTTCCATTTCTTCTACTGAATGCTTGCCCCATTTTACCTTGATTCCAGGTAAAACTTTATCATTCATAAGGTCTTTTGTGTCACATTTCCCAAGGTCTGTTCTGGATAGCATGAGGGAAAACCAGCATCCATTGGTGACCAACATCCATAGATTAAAGACATCAAACTGTTTAAGGTCACTTGACCTTTCTTGCAAAATAAAGATATACAAAGGGAATATTGCTTCCCAAGGTAGAGTTGTCACACAAGGAACTATGGAACATAATGACTTCTTTTGCAATTGTCATAGGTCAAAGTAGTATGCACTTCCTAACTATATTTGTATAGTTGGCAAATTCTCTTTTAATCCCATTAGAGGTTATGTATGTGTGTCCATGTATGTGTGTATATGAATATGTATATCCCATATATAGAGATATATCCCCATTAAAACTAAAAGCAGTTGTCAGAGCCAGAAGTTCCAGTATATGAATTGTGTATAAAATGTTCTTACAGTACAACCATCATTGCAACATCATAATCTCTATTTTACTGTATCAGTATGTAGTTCAAAAAGTGTTTGTTATTGTCTCCCATTATTAAAAATCCTGAGATGCCATTTGAAGAGAAATGTGCATAGCAGTAGTTACTTTATTTTTCTTCCAGCTTTCATTACTCTGTGTTTCTCCTGCTCAAGCTGAGGAAAGCTAAAATGACATGCACAAAGTAGCCCAGATACGTTGAAGTACTCCAGTTGTTTTTGTTTACTGCTGTAAAACCATGAAATTGTGAATCTGAGATTAAAAAATAATCTATTTCACTTTTTAAATGGAAGCTTTTCCATCATTTTTTGCCACTGTTTTCCTAGTGTCCACCCAAAGGAATTCAGCAAATTACAGTGGATTATTACGGAGGGTTGCCTGTATCAGCAGTTGTATGTCAGCTGTATCTGTTTCCTGGCTTCTTTAACTTTAGGAATCATGGGATCTTATCCATGTTATGTTATAGCTGACCTGCATTTGTGCCAGTTGTTAGTCAGAGATGACAAACTGTTTATCGCTTTGTCAGTGTTCATATAATTTTTTCATACCTGTTCTTCCCAGCTTCATCCTGCTTGCTGAGGTTATGTGGGTTTTTCATAACTTGAGATGAGCAACTATTTTCCTCCCTTGTGCAAACTCTTTGAAATCAGGGTAGGGTTGATAAGAGGTATTCTGTACGTCTTTATCACTGATGTGAAATGCTTTCATTCTATGTGGAGTTAATACACAAGAATTTTCTTGCTTTCTGTATACAATCCTCCCATTGACTTTTACAGGTTATTCTGGCAAGCCTTTTACCTGAATTCAGATACCAAAAAGTTTTGTTTTTTTCTTTGTTTTTCTTTTGTTTGATATTTTTTCTTTTTTTTTGTTTATGTTGCGTATGATCAGTGAGTACCATAAAACCAGAAAAAGCAAATTCTATATCAATATCTAAATTTTTGATGTTATTTTTGTGTCTAGTGTGCAATGTCCTGAAATTAATTTTGCACATGAAGCTCATGAGGCAACTTCTGCAAGACTCTTTTTTTTTCAGTGGTGAAATCAGTTCAGGATACTGCTTGGGGATTTTCATAACTGCATTAGAGAGAGTAATAAATATCAGAGATGACAGGTATTTATGTAGCCTATTTTGTAAATAGACAAAAAGAGTTGAGAAAGCATTTCTTGCAGTTCTGGATTTCTCTGAAGCCAGTATATTGTTCCAGTCTCGAGAAGTAAGAGTCAGTGTTTACATTGAAAAAATCACCTAGAAGTTCTCTATTCTGTCTATGTGAAACAAACGAACAAAAAAATCTGCCTTCGTTTCTCAGCTTTGTTTCAAGTTTAAAACTGAGACAGGTTATTTTCAAGGTTCATAAGTAAGTGTGGATAAAAATGGAGTTCATTCAAAAGGCCTTATCTTGATCAAAACTAGTATTGTTTGGGGTAAACTGTGCAAAACCACATTCCTTTAACTTGCTAAAAGAACAAAAGATTTGGCATAAAACATTACACACCACAAATCTAACAAATATTTGAGGGTAGGGTTACACATTTTTTCTATCTGAATTTTTATATTCAAGGTAAATTCTTTTATTTTCCATGATACAATACAAAGTTCACTGATGTTAATGGAATTTGCATCAGATCCTAATTAAAAAAGGAAAAATGTTTTGCATACCAAAATATCAGACTTAACTAACAAAACATAACATGACTTGTTCAATCTTGCTTTTTTTCCCCCCTTTCCAGTTTCTCCGTCCAGCTCCATAAGCAGATGTGCAATTATCACTTGGGTACCTACAATTATTTGTGTCATGGTATCTGTCATGTCCAAATGTGCAGGTTTTCAGGTTGCAATTTACACATACAAATTTTGACTCAGCAAAGTCTTAAGGCCCTTATGCCTCTCCTTATTAGCTTGAATTTAGGTACTAAGCACTTTTTTAATTTGGGACCTCCTTTTGTCGTGTCTGCCCTGTCCTATCTGCTGATATATATTTAAATAGCTGTAGGACAAGCACAGTGTGAGATAAGTGTTGTGCTGATACAGGGCAGGTCAGTTTACATTCACCAGACCTTTTGCAGAGTTTAAATGTTTTGTTGCTGCCATTGCAATCATTACTGATCACTTTGGGTGAGTAAGAAGGTCCAAACACTGCCACTGGCAAGAACAGTTTCATCAAGAAGGGTCCATTGGAAGCATTGGAAGCTAAAGTCAGGCACAGATGAGTGTCTTCCTCTGCTAGAAAAAGCAGTAATAGTCCTCAAGCAGGTAAAATAAAAGAAAATTTAATTATTGCAAGTTATGAAGTCATAAAATGGAAGTTCCAACAATTTTCTTACAATGTCCTTGATTAGGAATTTAACATACTAAATTAAAATAATGTATGATATTAAGAGTATGGGAAGGAATAAACCACAGTATAAAGTCAGAGAACAAGGATTTAGAATTTTAAAGCTTTTAGAAATGGTATTTTCTGTGAAAATCCCCAGGCAAAATGAATGGGAGGAGTTAGAATCCTCTCTAATGAAAATCAGACTTTCAGATACTTTAAGCAGCACTGAGAGTGAGTAAATTCAGCTATACAGGAAATACAGTTAGTGCAGGGAAAGATATTATTTACATTTTAGAAGCCTTTCTTCAGCATCTCGTCTGGGTTTACGTTCAGCATTGTGCAAATGTAACAGAAAAATTATGAGGGTGTTCAATTCCCATCAGATGAATAAAATGCAGTGAAATTGGAATCACTAGGACCATTTGTCTAAAGAAACAAATATATACATATATATATATATATCATTGTACTTACTATCTCCTTTAAAGGGAGTAGAGGTCATAATCTCAGAAGATAATGGTCTGAACTAGTAATATATACTTGATTTTCCAAAAGAAGTAGTAGCCAAGGCACATTGAATTTGCTAGAACTGCTTATTGTCCATAATATGCCTGAAAGAAAAGTCTTAAATAATTATTTCCAAGATATAAATAAAGATACTTCAATTAACTAGCAAGAAGAGATTTAAGCAATTAAATTTTTCATACAATTTAAAAAGGTAAGCACATTACCCCTATAACTGACCTTTTAAAAGAAATAATGAATGACTACCTAGGCAAACACCAGGATCTGAAACAAGTGATAATTATGTCTGCATGTTTTGAAACACAGATGTCTCTGCTTGAAATTTTTTCTCAGAGTATAACACAGTGAAGACAATTTAAAAGTTCAAAATTAAGGAGAAAAACAAAGCCCAAATATTCTTTCTCAAAATTTATATCATATTAAAAGACGTCCACATAAATATACACTACTTTATATTATGTGATTCTACACGTCTGTAAAATTTCAAATAAAAATTTTCAATCATGGTTTTCAAAAACAAATGTGCAAAGTACTTGAGGCCACAGTAAATCACTGGATCCCTTCTGCACAACAGAATTCAGAATTTCACACATACTGATTTTTTTCAACAGCTGCTCAAAGATCATCTTCCATTTCCACATTTTCTGTGGTCACTCAGTTGCTCTACCTTCGATTTTTTAAAGATATGATACCACAGGTAATATACATATATTTTTATCAACAGATACATTAGTTCTTCATAGTATTTACAGACCAATTATTTTGAGCTTAAGGCAAGTAAAAGACAAGTACAAGTTTAGGATTTTGTGTTTTCTCTTTAAAAGGGTAGATCAGTAACCAAGGTGCAGGAAATCTGTAGAAAGCCCTGAAATGACAGCCTATACTTAATAATCAGCCTGGTCAAGATCCTAAAGCAAGCAGTGTTTCCTTTCATTGCTCTGAATAGAGAAAACTCAACGAAATTAGGAACAAATTTCATGATTTAGCTTTTACATAACAAGCTACATGTTTCCTTGTGATTTGGAAAAAGAACCTCCTGAATTTAACAACTACTGATCAGTAATGCAGACCCACTATAAACTTCTCAGACTGCAGATGAAAGGTCAAACCACGGTCCATTACATACCATCTGTTTCTTGGTAGAGGTCTTCCATTGCTGTAGGAGGAGAAGTTCTGCTTAGTAATAAATCAGACAATTTATAGGGCTGCACATAATGTAACTGCGCCTGTAGACATTGCAACACATTTCTGAACGCTTATTCCAGATTTTTATCAACATAAATAAAAAGAATTCTCAGCCTATTTACTACTTTATTCCATCCTTTCAAATATTACAGATTTGGCATAATAGATCAATATTCTAAAGTGATCATCCTTATTTCTTTATCTTATACCAGACACCCAGATGAATTGATTGATAGAACTCAACTGAAATCACAGAGATTTGGGCAGTTAACATAAGTAAGCATCTGGTTCCTGGTCTCCAGCTTGTGAAAATTTTTTTGTTTTCTTTCCCCTCTTTCTGATAATGAGCTGACATTAATTTTCTGTGTCTTGACAAGTCACAAGCCCTCATGCAAACGCCTTGTGTGTAAACACACCTGATTTTGTATCCATGCAGAACACTCGCGGCCAACTGCAAAAGAGTGAGAAAGGGGAGGGAAATGCTAAAATGCTGGCTGATCTTATTCAGTGATTGATAGCTCTGCTTTTATCAGTACGATGGGAGCTGTCAGAGTGGCCTGAGCAGAATGCAGCTGCTGGCTCTGCACTCCTTGAGCAGCCTCGCCTGCTGCCCTTCAGGCGAGCCAGGTGGCTGCGGATCTTTGCTGGAATCTTTGCTGGAATCCACTGACTCCGGCTTCAGGTGTGGGCCACTCTTGCAAACCTTCTCAAGGGGCATATATGATTAGCTCCAAGAAACTCTCCAAAACAACATCTGAAAAATTATGCCTGCCATAAGTGTTTGGTGATTAAAAAGAGAAAGGTGGGGAAAAACAGCACAAAACAACAGCAAACTCAAACCAAAACAAGCTGTTAGGGAAAAAGTGTTTAGGAAAGCTTGGCTGTAATTGTGCAGGTGCAGAGGTTGGGAAGATGCCAGGTCATGCTGATGCCATAGGGTTTGCATTAACATTTGTCAGGATTGAGAAGTTTCTGAGCTTTAAGAAAAAAAAACAAAAACACAAAAGAAATTATTTCAGCATCAATCAGCTGAAAGTTGAGAGTAAAATTCTCTGTGTGGAGCACTGTCACTGAAACTCCACCCCAGCCCAAAGGACGCTTGCAGGAACACTCCTTGTTCATGAGTGTGCTGGCAGACACAGTAGCAGTATGATTTCTGAACAGAAGAAAGCAAATATATTCTGCCAATATCAGAAGAGGATTTTCAAAAAACTTTAAATAAATAAGAGTCATAAACCAACCTCACATGAAGACAAGAATGAAAGCCCTTCTAACTTTGCTGGAGAAAACCTGAGGCCCTGAGGAATTAGGACTAAAAATTAAGTCCCCTTAACATGATAATAATCTGTGTCTTCATCCCTACTCATTGTCAAGCAGACATGCAGAATCTTGCATTTGGTTCATTTGGTGCAGCCAAAGGGAGGTATAGTTTGGGCCCTCAGAAAAAAAAGTATCTGTAGTAAAAAAGACAGTTGGAAAAGATTGCACCAACATGTTGGTTAAAGCACATTTATCTGCAAAAGGGCACAAAGAGGGACAGCCATATTATCACAAACATGGGTGATTGATTTGTAGAATTATGGTGAATCATGAAATGGAAGAGACTTCAGAGAAGTTCATAGAAGCTTTTAAAGCCAGAACATATGCAGAATGAGTAGTGGTTTTGCAGACATTTATGTAACTTGATTTTAAGCTTGTTTTCCTCTCTAGTTGAACAGACTAAAGCTTTGAAAATGCATAAAAGTCAAAGCCACTTTGATGAAAAATGGGCATTTTCTCTAGTTCAGAGCAAGTAGTCTCTATTTTATTACTTGCTAAGAGAAAATGGATTTTATTTGTTTGGGACTGTTACTAGCTATTTTGATAATTAGTTGTTTAAAATAAAACCATAGTTCAGAAAGTAGGGCATCTGCAGCATCCTAATTTAAGATATAGCATCACAAGTTACATGTGATGCTGAAACATGCCAGACTCCCTGCTGTTCCTGCTTTCATTTATTGCAGCTGCAAAGCAAGGTGCCTATAATTGAAGAATAGGATTTTTGCAGGTCTTACCAACTACAGCAAGTAGCTGATTCATCAAAAATGGCTTTCAGGATGGTGAGAAAAATATAGTTGTAAGAATGCTTTGATATTTGCTGTAATATTGTGCAGTGTCTTCACTACATTTTAGCATTATTATTTACTGATTAAACCTGTCTTCTGACCTCCTACCAGGACACAATTTCTGTTTTCCCATCCTCATCATGAAGAGCATGGGCTTTTTTGTTGCTATGTTCTCTATTCTCCTCTGGCTCTGAAGAAAGGTAGCAGAAAAGGATTTTGGCTTCTGGCTCAACTGCTCAGTGTGGAGACTCAGAGAGGGAGGGAGAGATTAATGTCTTAGAGAGCAGCCTTGTTATCTCTGATACCTGCACCAAATCCTTGACATCTCCTTCTTGACAGAGAAACAGAGTGCTGCAGAGATGTATCCCACAATAAATAAAGGCACAGCACGCAGAAATAAGCAAAGTACTTGCAGACTAGGATGAAATTATTTCTCTGTTGTACAAGCAAAGAGAGAGAACATGTAGCATTCATGCCATTTTATAAATGACATAGTCACAGAAGAGTCAAGGATGTGCCCCAAAGTAAAGATCTTGGTAGCACCCTGACAGCCCTGACAACCCCCTCTGAATCTTGAATACCAAAATGACATTGAAATCATACTCCTTGTTCAGTCTTGTCTGTGTTAAAATGCAGAAATGAATTCATGCTCTTTTAACATGGATTTTATTCACAGAATGACTTAGACCACAGAATTGACGTAACTGCTATTTTAAGCCTATGTAAAAAGTAGTGATTTTTACCTTGGTTTCCTGCAGAAGGATGAGGAAAACAAGATGCAGATTTCTTATTCAGGTGAGTATCTGTTGTCTAGACCTATGATGGCTGTACTCATCTGGGAGACAGAAAAATCAGAAAAATGTAACTTCCACCATTAGAATGATGGATAGGATGGAGTGGCCTAGGAAAACTTTCTACTAGTTACTTCCCAAATTTTTACTTTCAGAATATGAAAAGAGACAAGATCAATACCAAGGGGAAAAAATCTGCAGTGGGAGTGTCATTAAAAGGCTACAGAACTCATGGCAAGATCATGCTGAAACAGACAAAATGTAACATAATTCCAAGGGAGATTGGTCCTTTTTTCTTAGGGATAACATTTAGTATATTGTGTGCTGTACTTAGATATTGGTTCACATTTACAAAAGGAGCACTGGAATCATATGAAACAAGGCACAAAAAGTAAAGCTGAGATCAAAACATCTCTTAGCAGGTTTTCTTCAAATTTCTCATAATAAAGTTTCTTACTTCAAAATACTTGGTAATTCAAGGGAGAATAACTTGACAACTACCTTGTGGGAGATGGGAGATGTGAGATGATCACCAGGGATCAAAAAATTAATTTCTGAGTCAGTTTTTTACAAAGACTTAACTACAGCAGAGGTCAGTGAAGAGCTCTTCCTTAACTGAAACCTATGTGTTCATCAGTGTGTATTTGATTTTTATTATAATCATAGTTTCGTATGCATATTTAAGCTATTCTTTTTATTACTGTGCATGTCTGCAAAAATTTTTTTCCTGTTTTCTGCCTATTAAAAATGTAATACAGACTGATATCTTATTGCAATACACAGAATGTCTCACAGATGTAGCAAAGGAAAGGATGTATCTTTCTTTATAGTTCAGTTATTTATTTAATAATGTTGTCCAGTTGGTGCAATTAACATTCAGTGTGTCCAGCAAGGTTTTTCATCTTTCCTGGAATGTGAAAACTGAGTATAACTGAGTACCTCCAACACATTACATGATTTTCTTTCATCATTTTTTAAAATATATCTTTAGCTGCAAGTCATAATTACAAGACAAAAAAGCTAATTGTGTGGTGCCAATGGTTCCAACTTTTTAATGATGTCCTGGTAAGTCTGTATCTGATATAAAAATTGCTTGTTTACTTTTACTTTAATCTGCAGTTATGCAGATATTTATATTGTAGAGACTCTACCTTACTAATCTTTTAAATGTTGAAAAGTGTTAAAGAAATGATCTGATGAGATGTTTACTGAGTGGAGAATAAATCTCTTTCTAACTTTTCTAATCAGCAAAAAAAAACTTTGAGGAAATAGTCTGTATCTTAATTTGATTTTCTTCCCTTTCAAAAAATGTATATACATATATCTTTTCAAGGTTTCCAAGTAATGAAGAACATGCTGTCTTTGTGTACAAATAATAGTAAATCTACACTACTGAAAGCCACTGTTTGAGTGGTGTTTGCTTCAGACAACACTATTTTACCCTGAATCATTTACCTGGAAGGATTCAACAGGCTGTTCTCTATGGACCAGCCGCAGCATCAGAAGAAGCTGCAGAATGTCCTCTGGCAAGAGCTTGTGAGACCATCATCTCCCATGGAATGTCTCCTCCTCTTACCTAGTAACTAATGATAATCTTCTATCATGAATGATAACCCTGGCCCTGATTAGGGAAAATTAAACAAGGCAATTTTGAAAGGATGCTGTAACAAATATTCCCTGGTTTGAATGCCCAAATAAGACACAAAAAAACCTCCCTTACTTTTCCGGAACTTTCAATGTAACCACTTCATTGAAATTATATTTCACATTGGGGAGGATAATTGATGCATTTCAAATATTTTGAAACTATTTGAGAGATTAAAAAAAGAGACAAAAGAATTATAACTTCATTTATTAATTCTGTTCCTGGGAAAACATCTATTTCCAAATCCAGAACCTCACATTCTGTGGCAGAAAAGAAATCGTGGTAAACATAGGCTGCTTTTGTTTCTTGGAAAATCACATACCTCTTCCTGATCTCTTACAAGCTGTTAGCTACAGCTGGCCATGATAACAAGCCCTTAAAAATCACAATGCCCTTTAACATCTAAATTGCCATTGCAACATTCCTACTAAATGCTCAGCATGACTGGTGATGTTTCAGAAGCATGCACACAGCTGGTGCCGAATAAAACAAAAAAAAAGTAGTCATTTGTAAAGTTCACATCCTAGTCCAAACAGTTGGATAAAATGTTCTACAAGGATTTAATCCTATGAAACAAATGGTTGCAATTAGTATTTTGGAGGATTATATTTAAATGTTTCAATTTTATTTAGAGCTGTTTTAAATATCTCTTTATTTTTGTATTTAGCTGGACATGTTTCAAAAGTCATTTGTTATGACCGTCTGTTCTGTGGCAATTCTTTTGTCTTATGCATTAGTGGAAGAGCACTGCCTAAAAGAAATGAAAAACAGATCAGTTCATCCAGCAAGCAAGGCTGCTGTCACTGTAGTAACCTGAAGAATATTTGCAAAAGAGCAATACATTCAGTATCTAAAACCAAATAAATGGGGATACCACACTATTGTGTCCATAAATTTCTGTTCCCCTTTCAAGTCTGACTCCATCTGCAGATCATTTGAAATATACTGGTTTTGGACTAGCTGGGTTAAATTGATTAATACAGAAAAGATCAAATTTTCTTCAACTCAAACTGTAAAATTTCTGGTGAATTTAACATTTTGATGATGGGATGGTTCACTGCCCAATGAGCCTGTATTAATATAACTCTTGCACTAGAGAAGAAGCCCAGTGACCTCAGCAGGATTTCATGAGTTCAGGGTACACAGAGCATGTTCATGACCATTATGCTACTATATAAATCCCAACATTTAAGATAAAGGATGTTTCTACTGAAGATACAGCATTCCCATATTCTTGGGTAAGGTTCAGGACCTTAAAAGAAAGCATTCTCATGTTCCTTTCACTGTTACCTTAAAGAAACAAACAAAAAAAAAAGATAAAAATAGACCTTTAATATAAAAAACTCAAAAAACAACAAAAAAAATTGAGTAAAAGTAAAGCAACTAGAGGGGAAAAAAACAAATCTTCTAGACTTTTCCAATGCATCATTCAGAAGTTAAAAGGAGCAAAATATCATTAAAATAATTTTTATTGGGTTACTTTTGGTAAATTCTTAGGTAACTCATCATTGCTACAGCACGTTTCATTATAAGGCTTTATTTCAATAAACATGTTGCAGAAACTTCAGACTTTAAGAGATTAAAAAAGTATTTTCTTAAACACTATGGCAAGCTGTGAAGTGGTCAAATTTGAGCACATTCAAAATTAGATACTAATTATACTATCTTTTAGTGATTTGAAGGTACGCCCTGTAAGAAAATAAGCACATTCTGCTCTGCAAGGTAAGTAGTGCTAATTAGTAAGGTATTGGTACTTAAATAAAGAAACAGCCAAATCTCTTGGGGTTTTCTTTGTTTGTTTGTGTTTTTTGTTTGTGCTTTTTTTTTTTTTAATTCACTGCAGTTTTTAGGCTCCAAAGGAAAAGAACAGAAAAGTCTTGACAAAAAATATTCATATCTAATATTGAATCATTCTGATGAACCAAAAAGATACATGAAAAATATTTGAAGAATGTAGAACTGTTTTCCTTGTAGAAATGTTCATATAAAGGCTGGAGTTTAAAGCAACTGGAGTTCTAAACAGGATTATCATCTCTTTTCATTAACAGAAATCAGATCATGTGTTTTCAGTGTGATCCATCCACCTTGAACTGTAAACCAGATTTATGGAACTGAAATAAAGCCACATAAGGAGTATCACTACACTAAGTAGTTACTCTCCAAGTAATTATTGTTGAAAAGAAAAATGCATTAGTATAACCCATATTTGTGACTTCAAATTGAGCATAGCTCAAGTTTAAAACACAGAAAACAACAGGGATAATTTGTAGGACTTCCCAGAGAGTGCATGATTATTCTCTCCATACTATATATAGCTTTCTCTATGCCTTGAAACAGAACAATACAACCCAAAAATGTCTAATTATATTTTGTAATTGTTGATAGATATGTCTCTACATAAATATGTATGATCTATGTTTTTTTATGACTTATTTTAAAGAGAAAAAGAACATTAAACTTCATAATTGTTAGTCTAGAATGGAGATATATGAGGCTTAAATGAGATCCACAGAATGAAATATATTTGTTTCAAGGTTTTTTTAAAATTAGTTTTAGATATAATCCCCTTGGCACATAACGTATCCTTGTGTTTCTTTGTACTGGAAGTGCAGCAGAAGTGACTGAATATTCTACAATACAGGATAAAGCAAGTAACTCTTTACCCATGAATTCCTGCTGCAAAGGCAGGAATTACAGATTCTCATCTAACTGGCAGTTGGAATACAGTTACCTGATTTCTGTTTGTACTTAAAGGAATAATTTATGTTTTGGTAAGAAAATTCTTATCCACCATGTGCAGCTCTTCAAGCTCCTTCCCCAACACAGTAAGGGGATCATGAAAGCCCACATGGTTCAGGACCTGTCAGGGACTGACTGAAACCCTTTCAAGGGGAAAACTTCATTTCCAATTTAAAGGAGATGACAAAAAAAAAAAATAAAATTACAATGCTTCAGTGTACAATTGCATGTGATGGATTTTCAAATCTCTAGCAAAATTACAAGACAACCATGATGATATCTCAACAAAACAGGCCAGACCAGCTACATGACTTTTGTACAAAAATTGCTAGAATTTTTTTCCCAATTCCTTTACACATACACATCCATAGAACGAGATAACACTCAATATTATGTATTTTAGGCTTAAACGTCAGTCTTTACTCATAGTTCAGGGCAAGAAAAGGGTGGAGCCTAGAGGAAATTCTAGAAAGAAATTTGAATTTCTTTCTCTGCTCCACATACACTTTTCTTACCTGGAGTGGATTTGTGAAAGAGAGTAGCAGAAGTCATCTTGTAAAGTACTTCAGGTCTGTGAGCGAGAAGGACTGTAAGAACTAAGAGCTGCTTGATATCCTTCCAAGTAAACAATTGTGTGTACTCTCTGACTTGGATATTCAACCCCTTTGGGTCCTTCTCCTTTAAGCTATTAATTAATCTCATTTGTGACAACTGAGGAATCCCCAAATTAATGGACTGGAGAAAAAGTTTAATTTCTAATAAACTATACTAGTGTTGAATCATACCCACGCTCATCACCAAACCCAGGGTGCAGTGTTGGGTAAAAGTCTGCACTGCTGCCAGTCCTTGTTGCAGAAGTGTTTACTGACCCTAGCCTTCACCAAGACTTTTGAAGTAGAGTGTATCTGGTAGTTATTAACAACTTATACAGCACTCTCTCCTGTATATTGTATACAATATCCAAATATCCTCTGACACTCTGAAGGGCTCAGAGACATATTTTCTTTTAAGTTCAAAAGCTGTTGGAAAAGAAAGTGAAGTGACTGATGGTTTAAGTGAAAGTCAGTTTGTTAAAATCACACTTAAAATCCAACAGTAATGGTTGCATCTTATATTTAGAAGAATTTTCCATTCTAAGGCCTTAAATTGTATTCCTTTCAGCATTTTGTCTCTCTTACTCCCCTTCTCTTTATCCTTCCCCACTTAATTTGTGTAATATTTGTTTTCAAAGGCCATGGCTTTCTGCAATCATTTAGTTTTGTGGATCTGTGGCCATGACTGATAACAGTACCATTTGTGGCCAAATATATGTGATTATTTCATTAAGCTATAGTGAATTGCAATTGTTATATTAGATTCCACAGGAAATATATATGAATGCTTGTTAAGTGACAACATTAACTTAGCTCTTTCAGTACCTGAAAAACAGTTCATGTCCCCTGACACCTATCTTTGGGTTCCTCTTCCAAAGGCATTTGGAACAAGAAACTTGGGAGATAATCTGTGCTGCCCTGTCTTAAATGCCGTGTAGCAAGGAAACGCTGAATGTGGTCCCTTGGACACTGATGGCCAAAAGATTATTTCCCACTACTGGTTCCTGTAAGGACCACATAAATGGCCTGAAAAATAAATCTGTTTTGCTTTGGATTTTGATCACAAAAGTTGCTTACCCTCGAGATTTTATCATTGAAGATTTTAGAGTAGGGTTCATTCTGTTGTACCACACAGGCATTGCAGAGGCATTTTCAAACCAAAAGATCTATTTGCCATTTTCAGTTTTTCTTTGTACATTCTTATGATACTCCATAGCTCCTATACTGCTTTAAGATATTTTCTAACCTCATTATCTTCTAGTTTAGATCAGTGTTCTGGCCAGCTGTCAGATGCTGGTGAATGCTGTTGCTAATGAACTGTAAACTGTTCAGGGAATAAAATGTTGGCTTCACATTTGAGATTTTATATATGGGATAAGAATGGTCTTATGTCTACTTTTGTTTTTATCTTTGCAGGTGTTAACATTTAAACACATTATCCATAACACACCTGAAACAATTGCATCCTTCCAGGAATATGTTTCAGTCAAAGGACAAAGAAAAATAATTCACAGCACATGGGGACTCTTTTTGAATTCAGCTCAGTGAGAGCTATGGCTTTATTTATAATGTTTTAGAGTGCACCCAGCTGATGCAGTTCTCCTTGAAATTTTGACTTGCAGAATGAACCACAACTCCTTGGAATAACACAACCTAGGCATAATTCTGCTTACCTATGAAAGCTCTTTAGTATTAATATTCTTACAGTGGCATAGCTGATATGAAAACTCCAATTAGATTGTATTGGACTGATTTATGGAGAGTTTGAGGGTTTTGGTACCTTATTGTAATATAAAACTAAAGCAATCCCAAAAAACGGAATGATGTTTTATGGCATTTGTGAAGTTTAGTTTTCTTTAACATGTTACTGAAAAAGAACATCACTACATACACCTCTTCAAAGCTGCACTATACAAAATATTGTAAAAATCAGCTCATCTTGATAAAATAGAAGACCCTGGTAGCAAGTATAGTTTACATATAGTTTACATCACATAACCACATCTAGCTAGATATCTCTGTTCTTTCCTAGAAAGAACTGGCTCATCCACTTTTGCAAGATGTGGTGCATTCCACTGATCACAGAATAGTAGCTTGGGTTGAAAAGGACCTTAAAGATCATCTCATTTCAACCTTTTACTAGACCAAGTTGGTCAAAGCCCCATCCAACCTCGCCTTGAACTGTTCCAGGGATGGGGTATCCACAACTTCTCTGTGTCAGTGCTTTATCACCCTATTAGTAAAGAATTTCTTTCTAACATATGGTCTCAATCTCTCTTCATTCAGTTTAAAACCATTCCCTCTTGTCCCATCACTATCTGCCTATGTAAAAATGTTTTGTATTGATTTATAACTGAGAAAGGATAATCTGAAGACAAACTACATATGACATATTTATCTGCAACTTTCACCTTACTCTGGATGAGGGCCTACAAATATACTCGCATGATATAAAATATATCAGGCTGTTTAAATTCAAAGATGATTTCTAGGCCACATATGGATCATGGAAATGACAGTTTTTATCCATATCCACTAACAGTCAATAAATTAGTGAGTTCTACACCTCTAAATCTGGTAGTCTGGTCTATTTTAGACACCTGCTTTAAAATTGCATTTTAGATATGCAAATTCTCTCTGATGACTGTAAAAGGAATCTTTTAGGACTAGAACAGTGGTAGATATTTATAGTGTAGAATATTTAAGTTAGATCAGATAAATCTTTGCATTATTGTCCTAGTATTGATGACATTATCAACTGTCTTATTTTTATTTAGTATCATAAATCTCTAGGTTCAAAAATAAACTGTCTTGCACTTGCATTGAGATACGCAAAGAAAAAGCTCCCAGCTGACTGGAAGCAGGCTAATGTCTCAGTTTTCAAAAAAAGCAAGGATGACCCAGGAAAATATAGGTGTGTTAGTCTCACTTCTCAGCCTGGTAAGGTTATAAAGATTATTCTGGGAAGTGTTGAAAAATACCTGAAGGATTAGGCAGCCATTATTCACAGCCAGCACAGCTTCATGAGAGGAAAGTCCTGCTTATCAAGCCTGATTTTCTTTTATGAAAAGGTAACTCATCTGGCTCATCAACGGATGGCAACTGATATTTTTGGATTTCAGTAAAGAGGTTGGTACTGTCTCTCACGACATCCTTTTGGACAAAATGTCCAGCACACAGCTGGATAAACACATCATGGGATGGGTGAGCAACTGGGTCATGGGTCAGTCACAAAGGGTTTCAGTGAATAAGGTGATATCAAACTGGTCACCTGTCACTAATGGGGTTCCACAGGGCTCCATCCTCAGTCCTGTGCTCTTCCACATCATCATAAATGACCTGGATGCAGGACTGGAAGGGATACCAAGGAAGTTGCAGATGATACAAAGCTGGGAGGAGCTGTTGACTCCCTCAAAGGCAGGGAGGCCCTACAGAGTGACCTTCACATATTAGAGAGCTGGGCAACCACCAATCAGAAGAAGATCAACAAGGGAAAACACATTTGATTCTGCACCTGAGATTGGGCAACTGTGTATGTATGGATAGACTGGAGAATGAGATGCTGGAGAGCAGTGCCCTGGACAGGGAGATGTGAGTTCTGGTCGATGGCAAACTGGATATGAGCCAGCAGTGCCCTGTCTGCCCAGAGGGCCAACCCTGTCCTGGGGACATCAGGGACAGCATCACCAGCCAGACAAGGGAAGGGACTGTCCTGATCTGCTCTGACCTGGGGCAGCCTCACCTCCAGTGCTGGGGGTAGTTCTGGGTACCACAATGAAAAATGTGCATTAAACTATTGCAGAGTGTCCAAAGGAAGACAACAAAGATGGTGAAGGGCTTTGAGGTGAAGCTGTGTGAGGAGTGACTGAGGTGATTTGATCTGTGCAGCCTGGAGGAGACTGAGGGGAGACCTCACTGCAATCACAGCTTCCTTGTGAGGGGGAGAGGAGGGGTAGGTGCTGATCTCTGCTCTGTGGTGACAGTGACAGGACATGAGAGGGTGGTATGAAGCTGTGTCAAGGACGGTTTAAGTTGGATATTAGAGAAAAGTTGTTCACTCAGAGGGTGGTTGGGCACTGGAACTGGCTCCCCAGGGAAGTGGCTACAGCAGAATACAAGAATTTGGACAATACTTCTGGGTACGTGGTGTGACTCTTAGGGATGATCTTATGCAATGCCAGGAGCTGGTTTTGATGATGTTTCTAGGTCGCCTCCAACTCAGCTAATGCATTGACTCTTTAAAAATTCTCATAAAAATTCAGTCTTTATTTGATCTGATTCTAGATCCTGAGCTCAGCCAAAATCCATCATAATAATCTAGGGAAAAAATAACGTTGTTCAGTTATTTTTCTTCCTTTCTTGAATGCAGCAAATTCCTCTGGTCAGAAGCTTCATTTCCCCCCTTTCAAGCTCTTCAGTGCTTCTTTTTTTTTTTTTATCTCACCAGTTCTAAAACACATGTGGTGAGAGAAATCAAACACAAATATTGTAAAAATACATTAAAAGTCAGAACTTAATGTGATGTACAATGTAGAATCTTATACTGCACCTCAGCATGACACAATTTGAGTCAAAGTTTTTCTCTCTTGGAGTTTCATTGCCTCTTTCATTTTCTCTTTTTTTCTTTCAGGCAGACAACCAGTTCTTTATGGACATGTTGGTTTTTTAAGTTTTATATATTGCGTCTGCACACTTGCCTGTTTTCTAGACGATAACAAGGAAGAGAGAAGAGGGACCAATAATGGAAAATAATGATGGGAGGGGGAGGATTATGAAATACTCTTGAACCTCCAGAGGCAACATATTTCTATCGCTACCTCTGGCACCAAAAGTATTTGGCATGAGAACAACTGTCTCTTTTACTCTTCCTTAGTGCAAGGAGACAAAGTTTCTGGTAAAACTTCTACTATCCAAGCAAATTTTTAGAAAAAGGATTGTTTCACTAATTGTCATATCTGTACTGCACAGACTTCTTCCTTATGTGCTTTTCAAATTAGCAACACGAAGCATATTAAACTGATTAATAGCTGTGTGAATTCAGGATCAAGCTGGTTGGGAACAATGACTTGCACTTGTGTGTCTAAAATTATGAGACATTGAATAACACTGGCAAAACAAGAACATATTTGAAATCAGTTGAGAATTAGTATAAAAATTTAAATGAAATTGTTATAAAATAAAATTACATTTATTAGAGTTATTCAGCTTAATTTTACATCTTTTTTTTCTCTTAGATAAGCCTTTTGACTTCAACCTTGCAGTATCCTAGGGTATGGGACCTCTGGAGCAATATTTGTCCATAATATGAGCAGGATCCGCTAACACAACCCCAGAGGTGTGTGATGCCAACCAAAGGAAGAGTGTGAGATAGAGGCCATGGGGTGAGACAGTGCTTTGATTTATCAAGAATCACTGCAGCCCCCATGAATGTGGGGAATTAAGGCTCTCAGAATACAGTGACAGTACAAATGTCATTGATCCCAATTCCGGGTAGAATCATTTGCATCCAATTTATTTTACATTAAACATACTTTAGAGTATTGTAGTCATTACAATAGTCAGGATAAGCTGTTCCTAGTTTTGTGTGAAGATAGAAATATGAAGAAATATTATGGTCATAATACACAAGACTTGAACACAGAAGGTTTTTCCTTTTCTATAGATTCTGTATTTGATTTATATTCCTGCAAATACTTGTGTCTTGCCTTGAATGTCTGCATAGCAATCCATATTTTTCCAATGGTCTACTAGTGTATAAAATTAACTGTAGTGTAAAATTGTGCATGGTTAGCACTGCAATTTCATTCTGTGCCCCATTTACTACAGAATATTAGAACTTCCAATGTAAGGAAGGGACTGATCCTTTTTTGAATTGATACCTCAAGTGCAGTTTGAGTTGGGTTAATCCAACAGAAGATCTTAATGGAGCTGCAAGAGGAGCGCTGTGAACACAGGACTAGCAGAAATGTATATGTGGTCTCTGACTATGGTGCAGCACAGCAGCTTCATCAGTGTGGAAGGAGCTTGGAAAAATGTGTGGAACAGCAGTTAGGAGAGCGTGAGATGCCACAGCTGTAAGCAGGACTGTGAGGAAATGGACCAAACCCAAGTTTTCTGGCCCTCTGTGCTCCAGTGAGCTGTTAAAGATTAAATGAACAGTGGATAAACCTGGTTTTTCTCCTTGCAGGCAGCCCTACTACTCTTAGGCCTTATGGATGGTATTCATCTTGCCCAACTTTAGAGTTGACAGCACAGATGTCTACAAGTACTCAATGTAGCATCTTTTTATAATTCATAGAGGGCACCTTGGGGTACATTTATCTAAATCAAGAGTAGATATCTAAAATGGGCCAGAGAAATCATGTCTCAGAAGTATAATATCAAGCATTTACTGGATTCGAATTTGATCTATCATATCCATGCTCAGTATGCTATACAATAATTTGTGCATTTATAAGTATCTTCATTGCCTGTGTCATCCTGAGGAAGGGTCTTAAAAAGATTTGCAGTCATAAGGAAGAAGAACAGATGGTGTAACAGCTTCATCTGGCAATGACTAACATACACATATGAGGCCTGCTCAGGACTGATGCCTTTCTCCTCTAAGTAATTGAACAGCTTCTTAACAGGACAGCTGGAAGGACTGCTGAGCCCACTCCCATTCTTCTTGACATTGTGGCCTGGATCTGAAACAGAACAGAGGAGCTGAGTTTCCTGGCATGACCAATTTTTTGCTCAAAATGAAACACAAACAAGGAAAAAAGAAGTAGGATAGTATTAAAATAGTAAAATTTTTTGCTATGTTCCTTTTGCTTATTACAGAAAAATTTTAAGGTTTGCACACCCATGAAGTAGGAACTTCAATCAGAAATTGGGTTGCCAGTGATTTAGGGAGAAGATAGACAGGAGTACTCCTTCAGCAGAGAAAGAATAGATCTTGCAATGCCTGGGGAAAGTCATTCACTTGTAGGTGACAAATGTAAATCCAGAAAGCTATTTTGACAGAATGCACTGGCAAAATGTTTCAGAAAGGATCTTGTTAGGTAGATCATGGTTCATAGATAACACTGAGGATTTCCATGTATGCAGACCGTGGGATGTTCTGTGATTTTCAGTACTGGGGTACAGACAGTGAATGAGCTCTAAAAAAAGGCTCCCCATTCCTCGAAGAAAGTCAGTTGAAGCTGAACACTTAGGTGTCGAGAAGTGGATAGAGGGCAGAGGAGGGGTGGTTTATTTTTGCAAATCTAGGATAAAAATCTACCTTTATGTTACCTATGCTATTAAATTTTTGGCAGAGAAGAAGCTCTGGGAGCTGTGCTGAGGGATTTTCCAGAGAAAGAGCATAAACTATAAAATCTTATGAACAGATGCAGACAGGTTACCTTAAGAGGACAATTGTTGGAAACTTAGATTTAAAGATCTTAGTGACATTTTTAATAGAAGAAAAACTAAAACAGCAGCAAAAGTCATAAAATAGATTCAAAGACTTGGTTGGGGAAAAAAAATAAAATAGTGAGCAAAAAGAAACTGAGAAGGCAAGATTTTACATGAAATTTTTTAATGTTGAAGACAGACCTAGCTGAGCTCAAACATCAGTTGAAAATAAGAGTTAGGGACAGAAAAGAGGAAGAGTTTTCAAACAACCTATAAAAATACTCTATTGAATACTACTATTAAACTGTTCAAAAGGCATTTCTTTACAAGGTTCTTAAAAGGTTAAGACAAAAAATTCAAATATCCTGTTCAGTGGGAGCACCAATCAGTCATACAAGCTATTTCTTAAAAAAACCCCTAGCAGAAAATGGAAGTGGTCAATTTTTTTTAGCAAATCTTTATTGTAGTCACTGCTCCAGTCCTCAATTGTTCTTCTTTACACCTTATAATGTATTTATCATGTGCCTTAGCAGTTTATACACACTAGTGATTTAATCAGATCTTAAAGTGTTCCTAAATAAAAGACAACCTTTTAAAAACAAAAATTTTAGGATTCTTGTTTGTTTGTTTGTTTTCTGTTTTCGTTTGGTTTGTTTTTTTCAAGACTTACCAGTTAACAATCCATTTTACTTTCTTCATTATAAAATCTGAGACAGAATTATGGCATAGACCTGCAGGGAAATTTGAAAGAAATATGAGGTCCTGCTGCTGAACATGATTTGTCATGAAACAAAGCTCCCTTTGCTGGGTCACTGGGCCCACCTGATTGAAAGGCCAAAGTAATTCAGAGTCTACTGCAGACATTTGCTCAACCATCAGTCTTTTACTGCCACCAGACTGACTGACATTTACCACATTCCTGCCTTTCCTCTGGCTAGGGTAGACAATACCACAGCCCTCAGGTGAACAGCAAAGACTGGAGAAAGCTATTCTATGACTTTAATATTTCTGAGGTCACAAAGCTCAACAAAGCATTTTTAAACCACTCTGCAAAAGGAAAGTATTTCACAGTGGGGCTTTCTAGATGTGGGTTGATTTGCTTCTGAGACCACCACAAATATTCTTTCTCACCCAGCTTCCCTGAGAGTGTGATATTCATAATCTTAGCACATGTACCTTAGGGAAAACACTGCCACGTTTTGCAGCTAAGCCATCGTGTGTATGTCTCAAATGTATGGTACCTCACCCCAAACCAAAGGGTGAGGGGTCTGGATGATCAGAAGGCTGAGACAGAAGGTGCAAAGATATATTTGAGCACCAGGGTTCAGATCCTTGACAGTGACAAGGTGAAGAATTGAAAACAAGTTACCCTGTGGGATGTGGCATTTTCCGGACATAAAGGTGACACATATTCAGCCTAGACTTGGGAGTATGGATTTATATAGTGCAGACAAACACATCTGCTGGAGGTGTAGTCCTCTAACTTTGGATAAATCATTGTTGGAGGAGTGGGAGGAGAGGGGGAAAAAAGAGATATTTCTTGTACCCAGGTGGTTGTTTTAATGAAAGATTGTTTTGCCACTGGAGACTGAGTTAGAACAGCTCCCAAACATCCTTAACCTCAACTTCTCCCAGTGAATCTGTATGTGAGTTGGAAGACGGTCTTCATACAAAGAATTTCAATATAAACAACAAAATTAAAAGTTATAATACAACCCAAAACTTTTTCTTTATCTGGTCCATGCAAGCTGAATGAAGATTTGGCATGAATGATAAATAGTGAAAGATATTCCAGAGCAAAGTGCAGAGCTCAGTAAACAAATGAACACTTTGTTTTTCTCTATGTCTTATGAAAACAAAGAAAGTTCAGTTTCTCTGTGTCCTGTCTCTTGTGACTGACTGCCTGTATGTAGTTTCAAGTTATCTAGCTTTGAGATAAATCAACCTAAAATCTACTAAATTTTCATTAGAATATAAATAAACATCTTTAACTTTCAAGAAGAGAAAACTCAAAATAACCAGACAAAAGCAATGAAAACAAAAGGCTTTAAGTTCAGTCTCTCTCTGCCCTACTGTGTCTGCTGGGAAGGTCCATGTTGTCAGGACTTCTGGATATTATATTGATTGCCTGAGTAACAGAAAACTCAGTAATTCCCTCCTGGTCATTATGAAATTGGTTTTCAGTGCCAAGGCACTGCTCCCTGCAGCCCTCTTCTCTCAGTAGCTTCTTTGCCTGGGCTGCAAGCTCCTAATTGCTTCTCTGTCTCTCCTAACTGATTGTTAATACATCCCCCAGCCTTCTGTGAAATCAGGCCCTGTAACTACACAGAGAAGGGACAGTTTCCATCCTTTTATCAACCCATTTGCTCTCTTCTTGAACCAAAAATTATATCCCAAAAAACAATTCTATTAAACAGAACAAGTAGGTTTGTGGAAAATTCTGTCAATAGCCTTCAGTCTGCAATTATTTCCTGCTGCCTCCTCATAAAGCAGTTTTAATGGACACAAACCTGAAGAAAACATTTGCACTAGAACATCCTCCTACATATGAGCTAAAATACTTACACTTAGTACTAGCCCTTCTCTATTTACTGAATGCTCAAAGCCAAATGTCCCTAGGCTTCAGAAAAGTTTGCGTTTGTAGCTGAACTTTATGGCTTGTATCCAGCTCTGATTAGCAGCCAGACTTTCTGTGTTGGCCCCTCACAGATGATATGTTGCAAAAGTGTCATTGAGGCACTGCTTCTTCCTCACTTTCTCCAAGTATTTTTGGTTTATATGTCATCACAGCTGGCCACTTTCCGTATAGTTCTGGAGGCAGATACACCTTGGAGGCAGATGTACATTCAGATTGCTTGGCAGCTGAGGGTGTATTGCCGGAGCCAGAAGAACAAGATTAGAAGGTGAGATAATACATATGTTTTTATCTCTCAAATAAAGATTGGCTTATCTTGTACCTTAATGTGAAACTTTGGAGCATTCAAAGGACCCTGAACTATGAATTTATATGAAAGGAAATCTTTTTATCCTGAAGATAAAACATCAGGTGTTTTTTACCATTTTTGGTACTTATTGTAAATCAAATAGAAATATGAAACTTATTTTTATCACTCAAAACAATGGCAATTTGGAATATTTTATAGATATAAATTTTGACCAATAGTTTTCGATCAATGTTAGAGAAAGTTGTTAGTAGCCCTGAAAATCTGTATCAAGAATGTAGGATGGGCCTACAGAGTATATAGAGTATATAGGAAAAAGCTTTCTTTCACAAACCTCTAGAGTGACTTTGGAAAAGACACAGACTGACATTAGTACTCTGCAAAGGTCAATGTGTGATTTTCTATGAGTTATAATAAAGCAAAGAATGAAGCTTTAATCTTAAAACATTTGTGTTTCTTTATGTAAACCAGAAACCAGATAATTTACCTTTATGAACAGAGTGTTTTGAGATACTTGACATGGGAGTAACTGTATCTATATATAATAAGCAATTTATATACTGAACATAGGGTCCTTTGCCTCTCTTGAATACCACAAACATACATATACATTTTTCTTTGCAGTCAAGTTGATGTTAGAGCTTTATCTTTAAATATCTTCCTTCTACAGTACTAAAAATGCTATATTTAAAAGGCAATATCAGTTGCTCAGTATGTGTAAGCAAAATGTATTTTGACCCATTTCTAAATCTAAATCTAAATCTAAATTGCAATGAGCTACATTCTTTCTCTTGACATATTTATTCAGTAAAAAGTGTTGCTTTTACTCCTGTTTGTGATCATCAGATCTTTTTAAGCCCAAAGGAATCTTTAAAAATAAATTTGAAAGGTTTTTTGACCTTGGAATACTTTTAAATGACTATGGTTGTATTGCTAACACTGAAATAAGACATAATGGTAGGAAAATCAAAACAAGATAAGTCAATTCAATGCAAGTATGAAGTGTTCAATCTGAGGATAAATAAAGCTTATTGGTATTAGGTCCAAATCAATGTACTTAACCACTTCTATCATTAATCATATGAATACCTTGATTGCTTTCCACTGAACTATTCCAAATCTGAAACACTTTGTTAGTGACTGAACTTACTGCTTTGTAGGAATATATGGAACTAGAAGGATCTGTAAATATTCTCTTCTCCCTTGCACAGGAACAGAAAAGGAGAGTCAAACAAAAGGACAATGGACACAGTGGAAAAGCAATGCCATTTCAGAAAGCTCTAATTATTATACATAACATATGCACTTCACTTAAACTTTACAAAGCTATTATTGATCTGGTGCAACAAATATGATACAGAAAAAAAGATAGATTCTGACTCTCTTGATGTGGGTTTTACATGACACATTACTTGGATAGCTGAGTGGCTATCATTCTAAATCTAAAATGGTGAAGTAGAGCACAGTCCTCTGACAATTAATTATTTCGTTGCAATTTGGTGAGTGCACATTTTAAAAACTCTCCTGAGAAAACTTACAGTAAAAAAATTGTGAATGGCATATCATCTACTATAGATTTTCTCCCTGCACTTGCAAGAAAGGAACTATGCATGCAATGTTTTTATAATATAGTATTAGCCAACTTGCTCTTTGCAAAAAAGAAATTCTGTAATAGCACCAATGTATATGAAAGCTGAAATTAGAAATTCTTGTGTTAAAAATAAATCTGCTTTTATCTCGGCTGTACCTTCTTTAGAGCAACTCTGCTCAAGATTTACCATAAATAAGTTCATGTCCCAGGATTAGAAAATAATACAAACCTACCAATTTATCATCCTGTGATTTGGTTCTTGAAGCAGTAAAATGTGCCTTAAGGCCTTGCAGAATAAAGGGTTTACGAATTTAAGGTTCAGCCTCAAGCACTATTGTCCTTGACAGAACAGCAGGACTGCAGGCAAAATCATCATAGCCTGAAGCCAACCCAGCTGCAACAGGAGAGAGAAGCAGGAGCCAGACAACCTGAGAAGGATAAGCCAGCAGCAGGACAGCAGTGTGCAAAGCTGAACCCAGCCAAAACTGGAACCACTCTATTACCAGCAGTCGGGATTTGGGTTACAGAAAGGCATTGTTTGATTTGTGAAGAGGTGACATAATTGTGATCCTTGCATTAATCTCACAGGGAACAGAATGCTGCAAGGAGTTACAAGAAAAATTATTTCCCTGTAACATTCAATGACGAGATGAACAAGACTTGCAAATAGCAACAATGAGCTGTGTTATAAGGGCATGATTAAGTTACAAGTCCAAGCAATCCAAAGTTTGAACCAAAAGCACTCAGAAGTTCAGCCAACTTTTTATAATCCCTTGTGTGCATATGTTATGAGATGACCATTAATTTCATACTCATTATTTTCTGGATAGGAATCCTTCTTCATTGAAGTGTACAAAATGGGTGACTGGGCAAATATTCAGAATTGTCTGAATTTGCCAAGAAATGTTTTCCCTGACCTCATTCCTCTGTTCTTCAAGATAACCTAATTGGTTTGGCAAAGATTAAAAAAAACATGCACTAATGAAAACAAACAGAACAGTCAGAGGCATGTGTCCAGGCCATAAAAACATAGTTCAATTGGTTGAAGTTTTTAAGACTTATTAGTAATTTTTAAAAGTTTTTTATAATGAGCAACAAGAAGTAGTCCAAGTAATAGGTAACATTAGCAACCACAAATTTTCTTGTTTTCATGGGCAATCTGCTCTAAGTTCAAAGACTGTATATAACTCCTAATTTGGTTTAAATTTTTTAATAAAGATAATATTTATATCAGAACTGTATGCAACACTATTGCCACTTGTGCTAATGTGACATCTCAGAGAATGGGAGAATGCTGTGAGGACCTCTAACTCTTCCTTTTCTTGGGAACCCAACAGTATGAAAAAATATATTTAATCTTTGAGTGGATTAAGAAACACTACGGTGTTTGCAGTTGCTACAAACGTTGGGGATTTTGCCTACGGATATTGTCATGCATGAATTTCCACATACTATTGGAATTCTTGTGAATTCTCTGCATTGTCACAAAATGGCAGCACAGAAAGCTAAATGCCAATGATTAGTTACCAACAGCAGGTAAAGTACTGCTTTAGTAACTTTTCAGGGATTGCCTCTCTTGCATAAACAACTCTTGATATAATTTAGTTGTTGCTGTGTTATTCTCTGCTCTCTTTCATATTTTTCTGTCTGCCTGTCAGTCTTTCCACCAATTTTTCTGCCTCTTTGTTTATAGCCACCAGCCTTGTTTTCACCCAGTTCATAGCAGTTGGGTGTTTCACTTGTGTCCAAAGCACAGAATTAATGTGTGATTTTGCATTGCAGACAAAATACCTAATTTAATTCTTCCAGATACCTATATCTCACCCAAGTCGGCATGTCTGAGTTTGATCTGACCAATATTTTTGTTTTAAATTTCAGTTCCTTACCTGGCTTCTGGTGTGAGTAGAAATAGACACTCCGTGTCTCATCTACAGTGAGCTTCCAATTGTTTTTATTCATATTAGTGCTGACCTGGAAATATAAGTTGTGGATATTCAAATACCAAATAAGATGTACACACAATGTGAAAATTCCAAATTTCTATGAATGTCTACTGGAGTTAGAAGGAAAGAAAGGTAAGAAGTTAATAAAATCAGTTTAAGACGTCTTTTACACAAATTAGTTTTCCAATACATATACATCTGAGGAATAGTTTATTTTACTACTTGTCTTAAAATATTCTTAGGTAGTTTGTTTATAGTTTAGACCCTATGAGCTGTGCTCTTACATAACTTGATTTTTCCTCAGTTATGCCACCAGTAAAAAAAGCATTAAATAATCATAAGAAAATTTCATAATACAAAATTCAACTTTTTAAAATCACATATGTTTCTGTACAAAGAAAACATGTGTGGAAATCACACATGAAAATCTTGGGTGTGCATTCAAATTTGAAACAAAATGGTAAATTTGGGTGGCAGATATCTGGGATGAATAAATATTTTTCTTTTACGGTTTTAAAAATCATGCTTTTGGTAAAAGTGCTAGAATTTATTTTAATTTCCCTGAAATGAAGTATCATATGTCAAACCAAACCATAGCAAATACTAGTAACAATAAATAATGGTTCTTGATGCTGTAGATTTTTATTGTTAGTGACACTTTTGTGTCCTTCTGTTTTGTTACACAGGTTGCAGCAAAGCAGTGTCTGATCTGAAGTGAATGGGCACCTGAAGATGGCAAGCAGCAGCAATGACATGGTGCCATAAAAGTCATCATATTTCAGAGAATCCATTCCTTTCTGGAGCTTTATAACATGCACATAACCTTTTTGTGTACTCAGGAGGAAGACAATAGACAGCAACCACAGAGTTCTCTGTCATTAAGAATAGACAGGAGGCTCCCTAGGGAAAAAAACTTGACTCCAGATTTTCACCAAGGGACACTTTTCTCAACAGTTAGAGCACATTGTTATTAGTCCCAAAGGGAGAGGATTAGCTCATCTACCATTTGTCATCTTGTCTCCACTGCTCTTTTAGACCTCTTGTCTAAGTAATGGAGAAAAACAAATGGAATAATTCCTTTCCTGCTATGACTGCCTCCCCAGTGGTGGCAGAGAGAGTGACCTGGCCAAGTGGCTTGGTTTAGGCACCTTATTTTTCATATAAAAGATATAGTAAGGTGACTGCTATTCCTACCTCTTTCAAGAAACTTATACAAAACCTTATGCCTGAAATTCTTCTGTATCCACCCTTGGAAATGTGACATTCCACACCTCCCATACAGAGAAGCTGTTTAATTCTCTTTGAATTACAGCACATTTTACTTACAGCCCATCATTTTCCTGTAGAAATGGAGAAAGATAGAAGTTGGTACAGCCTAAATGAGTTTAGAAAAACTGTGCTATTTGATGCACTTGCAACTAGAAGCCTTCAGTGGTCAAAACTTAAAAGAAATTTTGTTAGAAAGTTGCTTCCTGTAGCATGAAGATCTAAGAGTATTTGCATATTTTTAAGAAAATGAGCTGTTTTGGTATCAGCAAAACACATAAACCTTTGTCTCCATTGCATTCTTGCCCTGAAAACCACTGCACCCTCCACCACAGGAGCAGCCTCTTCCAAGCCTGGCTGTGACAGACGCAGGGTCCAGGAGAGCAAACGCTGTGGAGCTGTCCTGAGCTATGGGCACGGGCACCCATCAGCCACTTCACCAGTGCTGGGGGGCTCTTGGGCTATCACACACAGAGTAGGTGAAAACTAAGATGTTCTGCATGTCTTTCCCTTGGAGAGACAGGAAAATCTCTTCTTTTTTCTTTATTACCCATCCAGAGATTTTCACATGCTTTCTATGAGTTTAATTGCTACGAGTGTAAATAAATACTACATAACTAATAAGTACTAAACTTTACATGAATTTCTAAGAGTTTAGTAAGTCAGAAGTCTTTGATTTCTGTGCCCTTTCAAAGGATTCTTGAGAATGGCCATGACTTAGCATTTTATACTGATGATTGGCCATGTCTTCAAAATAAACTAAGTTTTCATCATAGGTATGGTGTGGTGCCAATACTAGGAAATGAAAATAGCCCAGGGTGAACAAAGACAGTAAACCTGAGAAGCACTGTGGTACTAGGAAAGAATTACCTCTTTTTTATGAACTGTGCTGGGCAGTGAGACCGTATGTGTTCCTCAAAGCTGGGTAAAGCCCCTGGGTGGAGTCACTGGCTAGCAGAAATGCTGTCTTTGGCCACAAACTGGTGCAGGTCTGCTCTCTGCCTACCTGAATCTGACCCCTATTGTCATACATTAATATTATGTCTAAATCTGACAGGCATGTTTTCCCTAATAATTTATCTTCTCTGGCACACAATCAATCAATATTTGGTAAAAAATAAAAATAAAAACTTTCCAGAAAATCAAATATTTCCCTGACAGAAAATCAAATGCAACAGCTCCCCATTCTTCTTCACATTTTTTTTTTTGTGAAAAAATTTGCCCAGATCACAAAATGCCATATCAGTTTCCAATTTTTCCAATGCACATAAAAATAATGGCAGCTCCTTTCAGCTTCTTTCCACACGTGAACACCAGAAATGTCCATACAAATATATAAAAAGTATTTATATTTATTAAAAACTGCAATAATAATTTTAAAATATTTATTCTCATTTGCTTATATCAGCAGAGATGTCCAGAAGAATGGTGCATTTGTCTTTTTCTTATCATCTAACTTTCTTTCCAGTTTTATAAAAGGAAATTTTTTTTGCTTTTGCTTTTTGCCACCATACATTGAAAATTTAGAGACTGATGGCATTTGCAGAGCCACTATTAGAAACTTCATTACCCACAGCACTTACAATACCTGTGCATGTCATAGCTTGACAACATAGAAAACCCAGGTGATGTTTTAGAGACGAACTCTGGAACTGTTGGCAGCTCTACAATAGCACATCAGGTATCTGTGGTTGGCCATCATTGGATAAGCAGTTTTCTTTATTGACTTGTCTGAGCATGAAAAAATGTTATGAAATACTACAAAATCAGCTTTGTGAAACACAGGGCAATCTCTGCTGATGTTTCATTTAATTCAAAGTAATTTCAAATCCTAGTTTTTGACAGAATAATTCTCCTCTTTAGAAATTAATTTCATAATGATAGTCTTTTAAAACTAGAAAACCTATTTTAGTATTTGAAGAGATTTCCTTTCCTCCTCACAATAAAGAGTTTATTTAAAGAGAAACACATTATTTATTTTTCCAGCCCTTGTTCTATCTCTCATTTAGAGAAGAGCTTCTTATGTTGAGCTTCCTTTGAAGACTGAATAAGATATTGCCAAGATGTTGCATAATATTACTCACTTCATGCAATGACAGGTCCTAAAAGACAATGAGATTGCAAGTGACCCAACCACTCTCCTTTATTTCTATTTCTTGAATTTTGCAGCATGAAATGGCTGTTTCATACACAACTGAAGAGTGTAATGAGTTCCAAATGTAAAACAAAACTTTGCAGCTTACTGTGGATCAAACTTGGGGACAAAACAGGACTTTCATGAAGATGTGATTCTCTAGATTACTGATTGGGATCTAGGAAGAATGAAAAGAGATGTTTTTCTGGCAGAGTTGGCCTTCCCAAGGACAGAGATTTAACAGATCATCCAAATGCAATGTTAACCCATTAAGATCATTAATGTATGAACATGAACGTTAACCTGTGGAGAGGGAACTGTGTAAAAAGGCCTTTGAAAAACAGAAAATAGGAATTGTCAATGCACCAGGTAGTTGGTATATTACCAGCTCCAGTGAGATGTCTATTTTGCTGAATACTGAACCTCTCTCTTACAGAGGCAGCTCCTCAGTGTCCAGTTCCTTTTGCTCCAGGACCTTTGAGGAGTCAGGTGGATGAAACACTCTTCCACAAAAAGAAATAGCAGAAAGCTTTTCTGAGATTTTGCAGAAATTGTTTGCTTCTTCTCAGTGTTACAGGATACAATGCACAAAATGGGTTTTCTTTCCTCATGAGTTAAAGTTTTTGACAAAGTAAGGCACTGAGAGTATTAGATGGCTGTAAAAATAAACCCAGTCTGTGACCTGTTATATGCATTTCCGAAACTGAAAGAACAGAGCAGGTTCTAAAAACTGATTATGCACTGTCTACAGGACTGAATTCAAGTGAAACGCTGCATTAAAACTTTTACGTCCTCCTTTGAACCATCAGTACCAGGTTTTTTTTGAAAAAGCTGAACTGATCAGTGTGGGTGAGTGACATGCTCGATTTTAAAACAATAATGGCTAAGGTTTTTCAATTGACCTCTTTTAAATATGGGGGGGAGAGGGGTGTTTTTATTTTTTATTTTTAGTTTTTTTTTTTTAAATGCTGTTGTAATAACTTCACACACCATTAAATAATATTGGTCTACTATTCTGACATAATAAATTAATTTACTAACCAATAAATTAGTACACTTGCTTATCTCTCTCTTCCTACCTTTAAGAACCTGGTGATGTCATGTTCAAAATACTCCATCCATCTGGGAAGGAAGGAAGGAGTGACAGG
>VZTB01003849.1:903929-962657 GCA_013397245.1 Thryothorus ludovicianus
AAGGAAGGAAGATTCTTTCCCAATAATCTTTTAAATGATTGAAGAACAAAAACCTGAACCCATAACATTTCCCAGTAAAGTAATGGACTGCATTGCCTTCAATAATGCTTCTTAATATGTTTTTAACAAACATTTGATTATAACTAGATCTCACTGAAAACATTTGGGAGCCAGATCAGTCTCTGTACCCTCTTCCTTTGCATTTCCCTCATTTAATATAACTATTTAATTAAATAAAATATTTAATTTTTCCTTACCTTTTTTAATATTATGGTTCTGAATGAGCATATGATTGATGAATCTGAGTATGAGGTGTGCAAAATTGCCTTCACCCATTTTCTCTCTTTTCTTTCAATAAAACTTCAGTTTTATAGAAAATTACCTTTGGGTTAATATTTTTCCAGCATTTTAGAATATTTATTCTAGATACTTAAAAAAAAAAAGCTTTTGGTTCTAAACCACATAAATCTATTATTCATTGTTATAAACATTAAACAACTTTGCCTAGCTACCAGCTGCTACTCAGCACAGCTGTCAGTATGGCCAACAGCCTTATTCAAGACCATTAAAATAAAAGAGCACCTATTTTCTGCTACAAGCTACCACCTTTCACCTAAGACGATGCACAAAATGGATGTGGAGTACCATTTACAGGATTAATATTACCCAGTGTTTGCAGCTAATGGATTTGTGCTACTGCTTCATTTTACAAGGCCTCTTTCCATCTTTTAATTTATCCTCAGGTCTGCTGCTTTATTTTTGTTCCATCATCTTCATAAAAGCCATTATCTTTCCATTAGTAAACCTGCTAAATAACTCTTCATGTGCTCTTTGATCTGTCCAGCAGCCGTTTGCATTCTTTGCAGTGAGTTTTTCAATTACACTCAAGAATTTTAAAATACAAGTTTGCTGAGAGCTACTTCACACACTGTGGTTCATTTAATTAACATAGGATGGTAGAAAGATTTGCAACGAAGTCCCTGCTCTTTGCTACCATAACAACTCTTGGTTTCCTTCTCTTTTATGCAAATCAATTCACAGGCATTTATGTCAGTGAAAATGCTGTAAATTTTTCTTATGCAATAGTGGACCAAATATATATCTCAAAACCTATATTAAAATAATTGTGCAGTTTTTTGCATTTGGTACTTTATCTGAAAAATTTCTCTTTCTAGATACTGGATCTTGAAAGAACTTTCTAAGGGAATTTTTGTTGACTCGATTGCAAAAGTCATATTCTAGTTATTTATTCCTTTCTTTTAATATTATTCAGACAAGAAAGTGTGGACTGTGGCTCCTTTCTGAAACTATATTTACTTTGTACCAATTGTGTGACCACAGTGTTGTATAGTTGTATCCAATAACAGTTTAGAAAAAAATTCTTAAGGATCAACTTGTACATTAAGATATATCAGTATTGTTGTAGCATTGAACTGTCCCCTGGTTTTTGAGACATCCTAGTGAAAACAATCTTTTGTGTCACTCATCTCAGATGTCAAAATCCCTTCCTTTCAGTGGTGGTTTATGAAGAGTTCATGCTATGACTCTGTGTCTTGCAAAGACATTTGATGACACAGGAATGAATGCATCAGGGGATACCTTAGTGCCAGGAGAGGAGAATGTTCAGTGGGATTGTATTGCCTTTCTCAGAAACCAAGATTCTTCTTTATAGTAAGACCAAAATAACTTTTTTAGCAACACAGATTGTCTGGCATCCTGATTTCACATAGCAGAGAGCAGACTGTCATTTTGGTTTTTACCTTCCACAAAATTTATGTCTACTAGCACTGGCCTTGCTCTATTTCCCATAGGGTCCATAGAAGCTTCACTAAAACCCTACTTTGAAGGATGTGAATGAGCTTCTGAAAAGCTAGTGGTCAGATTTTCCATTTCTTCTGTTGTTCCAAAGAATTTCCCTTGTTGGTATCTGTGGGGATTTTAGAATATCCCTATGGTGTTGAAGTTTTTATTTGTTGTGGAATGGATGAAGTAGCATACAGAGTACTGTTTCTAATAGTGAATCTTTGAGAGATAAGGTGTATTAACAATCAATAGGCAAGACTAGAAAGAAAACCTGCTATGATAATTTAAAAATCCTCCCATGGCACATACTAGCTTAATTCTGATTGACAGTATAAGATTTACTACTTTGTCCTGTTGGCATCAGGATTTGCTTCAAGAATGGGACTGCTGTCCCAGTCCTGCAAGCTGTATGCTTTCAGTTTGACCTGTCAGTTCTGTACTGAATGTTGGATTAAGCAGTAGATGAAAATATGTATTGATGTCTGTTCTAGGAAGATTTCTAAGATTCACTGATGATTTGGGCAATATATTAGCTGATATTTATTGAAGGTACCCCTCTCTGGTGTTGTTATATCTTTAGTGATTACGTTTACTGTACTGGAATATTCATGAAAATGTCCTATGCCTTTCTCTAGAAATCACTCTGGCTCATCAAGAAAGAATAAAAGGGAACATTCATATTCATACCCGTGCAAGACTCGGACTTGTCGGTTTGGTACAACTCAGAATGTTCACTAGAAAAGCTTGCTTATATTTACAGTGATGTCATGAGCTCAGTATGATGCTCTCAGATTTGTACACAAATAATTCAAAAGTGAAATGGAAAGACAAATGGTGAGCATGGAATGCAATTTTTTTGCCTTGTTCAGAAGTGAAAATACAAAAAAATTCCAAGTTTCTATTATACATGAAATAATTGAAAGAGACATTTACATTTCTATGCACGTTAGAAAAAACCCAAACAACTAGATATTCGAATGAAAGCAAAGAATTGTACAGCATAAGCATTTACTTGTTGTCTCAGACACACTGTACAACTGAAAACCTATTCATGATTGCATTCTAAAGAAGGCAGGCTCAGGACTGAGAGTCCATATCATCAGGAGATGGGATGAAAGGAGCAGAACTCTTGTTCTACACTAGAAATAGAGTGAGTCAGTGCTGGCTGTGGCAGAGGAAGTCCCCCATTTTTACATAGCTGTACTACTCTTTCTCCTAAGTACTTTGCTGCTTCTGTTTTGATATTCCACTCTAATTTTTTACAAAGCTATTGAAGGGCAGCCATTTGATATATTTATCTAAGAAAGGAGATTTAATTTTGTGTGTGGTTTTAAATCTATGATAGAGATCAAGTGATAAGGTAGCTGTAAGTCAGCTAAAGATACTGCAGCTGGGTGGTGCTGAGTGAGGAGCCCAGGTATGGATTCAGAACAAGGTTAATTTCAGAGACACCTGGGGGCTTCCAATCAATATTTGGAAATAAATAATCATCCAAAAATGATTGCAAATGATTTACTGTGATAATACAGTAAAATCAGAGAGGAAATATCCATACAGACACTGTGAAATACTGATTTATAAATCACTTTGGAGGACGGAAGGTCCAATTTCACCAAATTTCACTATTAGCAAGCAGCATCCAGAGCAGGCAACTTCATCTGTGCAGTCCATACTTCCAGACTTCTCTTGTATTTACTCTTGTGTTCATTCCTGTACAGAGAAAAGTGGCTCACAGATCTTACTTAACCAATAAAAAGTAACATTGGAGGTGTCTTTTCTGTTGGCTTATTTTCTTGAAAAATTTAATCTTGGGATCGGAAAAGTGCCAATGATGGCCTCAGTGAGGACAGTGATGGTTGTGTTGAGTCACACCACTCCCCTAAGTAACAGTGAGATACTATTTCTGCTCAACTATATAGCCAAAATGACAGTCTGCATTTTTGTGTAAACCTCAGTACACATTATCATTCTTCAAATCAAGATTTATTAATACATTTGGAACAATAAATACTTGTTTTTATCCTTTCTGGTTCCTGGTGTCATAAAGGGTATTATAACTACATGGTTATTATCTTAGGTGGAGCCTAAAAGTATTTAACATTGACAGGTTCCTCTGAAATCCAGGTTCCTTAGCTACTGCTATTCAGCTCACTGCAGGACACAGGAAAAAGTAAAGCGAAGATGATAACATTCAAAAGGAGAAATGGTTTCTATGAGCTCAAGCAATTCTATATACATTTTATTCTTTCCTCCTCTAGCACTTTTGCTTTCCTCATTTGAAAGAACTGTTGCTCTAATCTTGTTCCTGTTTTTCACAGCAGGCCTACACAATCCCTCCTGCTGTCTGCATCGAGTTACCAAATTGGGCCTATTACATTGTTCCCGTATGCAGGATGACACACAATCAGTAAAAACTCCTTTTGTTTATACCGTTAATAACAGATGTTGCTCTGCTACATCACACATGCTGTTTAATATTATCAAAACAATTATTCATTTATTCATATTTGTGCAGTGTGTGCAAGCTGGCATTACAGATCTCGCAGACATGGCCTTCATGAATGCATAAACAAAAATGCACGTCATATAAAATAAATCATTTCCCATTCCCATCACCATTTTTAACCTCATATCTAATAATTTGATGATATTGTTATTGCTTGCATATGGACAAGGAGATGACAGACAAAACTCCGAGCATGTGGAAAAGCTACTGAAATAATGCAGGGCCCCTTCCTGTAGGGAGCTGCTGTACATGCATGAAAGGGTGTAAGGTTTGCTTTGTCAGGGTCCAGGGACAGGCACTCTTCTGTTTGTTCGTCCTTCTTCCATTTACCCCCTCAGACCTCCTCCAAAAGAAAACCACAAGGAAGAAAAACAGTTCAAGAGTTGGTTTGATTCCTTTTGATTGAATTAACAAGGGTTTACTTTAATTGAATTAACTAGTGGGATAACAGCATGACTGAATTTTAAAGTATAATTAAAGGATTCATCTTCTACTTAATGACAATGGGATAGAAAATTACCTCAGAACAGACGTTACACAAGTTGTCTGTTTCCCCGTTATAGATGTGCATTCTCAGGTAATATGGCCATTAAACCTTTTTCTATACATGACAGAAGGTTTGGGAAAAAATTTACCAATTTAAAGGAAATCTGTTTATGCGCTTGCAAATTTCAGATATTTCCATTGTTTATTATGAATGCCACTGTTTGCTCTTGTTGGGATGTAGAATCTCTTGAATTTTTAATTAAAATGAATTAATTAATAAGGTATTTCCTTCAAATATAAATAATCATTGTTTATACATACAAATGTAACTTTCCTGAAGCAGTGTGTTTATGTTCCTTATAGTATCTTTATGTTCTAAGTAAGTATAATTTTCTTCATTTGATTCGCAGAAATCAGATTTCCATGCTGAGGTAAACCAATATTTCATATTCCCTTCATTTTCAGCATCATTTTCATTGGAAAATGAGAAAAACTGGTACTTATAGACTTACAGTAGTTATATAGAATTTAAGGAAGAAATTTATCTATGCAGAAAATCGTTTGAAGTGAGAAGAATATGTCCCATCAGGGCATATGAACAAAATAGCTTTTCCTAGAAGCATATTCAGAAAAATAATTGTCAGGTACCTGGTGCAATCTTACAGATCTGCAAGCCCACGGGCAGTAGGATTATCACCAACCTGCACAGCTGCATGACCTAGTGTAATGCAGATAGAGGCGACCAAGGGGAGAGCTGGACAATTTCTATCTTCCTGTTCCTTTGGAGTTTGTCTGGCAGAATCTGTGTTCTCTGTTACGTTGTTGAAAATGATGGTTTGACTACAGGTTGATTTTTAGTAATTTTATTTTTGGTATTCACTAAGAATGTTTTTTCTTCACCAAGTTGTTGTTCATTCTTGCAGAAATACTCAGTAGAAACTTGAGATCTTGCACACTACAGGAGACCTGTGGCTGTTGTAGATCAGACTTTCCTTTATATTGAAAAGTTTTAAGGTCTACAGATATCTAAAGTGTCTAGAGTCATCCGAAACTCCACATTGTAACCAAGTCATCATCCCATGGTCAATGTAACATAGCATATCCTTTGGGATCTCAAATTGCACTAGGGGTATATGAATGCTTAGACCCAGGCGACTCAATCAAACCCCAAATATCACAGAAAGGAAGGAAACCTGAAATGTGAGAGTGAATAGGTACAAGTGCTATTACTGTGCCATTCATCACCTCTTCATCCAAACACTTTCAAGTTTTCTCAATTTCAATAGTCCAAGGCATGCTCTGGAAATAGCTTCCTTTGCATAATCACAAGTTCAGTAGAAATTATGTTTGTTGCTTAGAAATATTTACTTTCAGTGTGTTGAAGGGTGATTTCCTTCTAAAGTCAACTTTTCTCAGTTCAGTCTTATTTAATGCACTTTTATCATGCTTCCCTTTAATCTTTTAACATAATAATCTTTCAGTCTTTAAAGCAGTGACTTTTTCCCATACCAATAACTTGTTCTTATCTATCTTCACTCAACCTATTTTTGCAGTACGCCTTCTCTGATAAGATACAAGTCTATAGCAAGTATTAGTGACATATAAAAGACATTTTCTGTGTTACTTACCATCCAATTTTTTATGTACTTCAGAAACCTATTTGCTTCCTTTCAGAACAGTTGTACATGGAGTGAATGTTCATGGTGAACAGTCCATAGCATTTTCTTTTCTCCCTCTGCCTTGAGACATTTGAGCAGTCTGTATTTTTTCATTAAGCATAAGTAACACAGAATACTGCTTAACCCATTGTTAAAGACAAGATTATACATGTAACATTATTTACAACACTATATTTCTTCTTCTGGATTTCCAGATATCAGCAGGTATGGCTTTCTCAGATTGTGTTGACGATTTTAGTAACTTGATTCCGTCCTTTTTGTATTCTGGCCTCTCCAGATTTAACTAAAAGTGACTATGATATGAGATTTTACACATTTTTTTAACGTGTTACTCTGCAATTTATAGATTATTGTAAACATATTAAGCAGTGAACCTCATATAGAAGCTTTAGAAACCTTCTGCTAACCTTACACCATGATGAACAGTGACCGTGGATTCACTGTTGCTGTCTTTTGGTTACTTTTTGGTGCATGAATGAAGCATAGAATTTTCAAAAGCTCAGATTATTTCATATAGACATACATGAAGCTTTAGTTATGTACCAAGAGACAGGAAACAGTTCAGGTGTGAAGTACTAGGTCACTTTTTCAAAATACTGTTGCAAAATTATTTACATTAAGTGAGGAACCTAAACTACCCCTAATCAAAATACTCATGAAATAGTCTGTGATTATACAGATGATGTTTCGGGGAGAAACCCAAGCAAGTATCTACTGATGTATACATTTACATTGTAGTGTATGTTATTTATGTATTGAATGACTTGGGTGCTGTTTATCTCATCCTAACAGAGAAAAAATGTCTTCTTGATTAAGGGTTAAGGGACTGAATTCTTCCAAAGGATATGTCCACCTATTACTGACACTGCTGCACATAAATTTGGTGACAGATTTGTAAAAAAAGTATCTTTATCTTAGCTTTGTCACCTTTAATATATTTGCTGATTTTAATATTTATCTATTTTCAATTAATATCATGGGAAATTTGTAGTACTGTTGCAAAAGTCAGCATGCAATCTTCTGATCTAAGGCTGATTCCTATTTAAGGGCTTGGATTTTGAGTGCTAAACATCTTCATACAACTGTAGAGCATCCTCATTACTCTTTTTGTTCCATAGAATGGAAAGAACTTGAAATCCCTTAAAGTTAGTTCCTGTGTGTTTCTGCTTTGTCAAATACAGGTCTTTGACTACTTTCTGTGTAATGTTTTTTTGAAAACTCTTCAGAGTAACATATGTCAAATGCATTTATTGAAAATGATGTATGAATTAGCAAAAAAAATGTGATGCATGATATGAGAACAGAAATCAAGCTAGTATTTCAAGCATCAATAAACTATAGGAATTTACAGATATATGAATTTAAAATAAAGAAATGCTTGGTTAAGCAAATGTCGTTGAATGATAAGGCTGCTTCAGGACACAGAATAGAACTCATATATCCAAAAAAGATAACACAGATGAGAGAGTTATCAGATTTCCAAATCCAAAAAAATGGCTATAATAATAATAATAATGATAGTGTTCCACATGCTCCAGAGATTTGTATGCACAATAGTCTTTAAAGATGAAGAAGTTGAAGAAATTGAGTCATATAAAGGTTAAATAAATGTTCCTTAGGGCTGAGTATGAAGTCAGTATAGAGTTTCAAAAGAAGAAGGAGTTCCAAGTGCACCTCTGTCTGATCACTGAAAGAGGTGCACACCAAGTTTAAGCACAGCAGGTGCTGTACCTGTGCCACGTCTGTGCACCCCACTGGCCGCTTGCTGCCCCCACACCTCAGGAGCTCACCCACAAGCTGGGCAGAGTGGGATTCAGGTGTCTGCAGGGCAGCAGCCTGCAATATCCCAGAGTTTGTAAACATGCTCAGACCCTTCCAAGCACTGGAAACTTGGGTGCTCATAAGCCCAGGCCCTGCATATCCAGTGTGCTGCTTACACTGAAACCATCAGGCTCGTAAGAACCAGCGTGGTACAACAGCTGGAAGGCATCTGCTGGCAACTGTCCCATCCTGGGACAGACTGGAACCAGGAGCTCTTGCTCTCCTGTAAAAGAAGGGGAGTACCTCTTTTGCATTCAGATCTATGTCAAATAATGAGATGTTACAAACTTCTGACCTTCTGGAGGATTGCCCCACTTTTCCCAGACTTCAGCGTGATTTACCTCAAGCTAAAAATACTTGAATTTGCTCCATTAAGCTTGTGTTGCTGTATTTCCATGTCTTCCAGAAGGTTTAGTTCTATTAGTACCTCACTATAAGGCTTTTCCATCCAATAAAACGAACACTTCATAATAAACAATTTTTTAATGCCCACCTCCATCATGGCACCTTATGTCAAGCACTGCCTCATACATAGTAAAAATACACCCAATCTAAACTTCACCTTAGAGAAGATTATGAGATGTAAATTTTGATCATGGGATATATATGAACTAAAAACTCACCTCATTATGAAGTTTTAGTTTGAATTTTCTTCCAAATAAAATGTTAGTGAAACCTTAGTAAACAACACATTTTATTCCTGTTTGCATAGAGGGCTATTCTGCTTAGAGGGAAGCAGTTGATCATTTAATGTTGGTATTGCCAACTTTTTTATCCTGGGACCATGCAGATAGGAGTACAAGGTCAGACTGACTCTAAAACTCTAGCTGCTGTATTTAATTCTGCCTTGACTTGTTGACAGCAGCTGCTGATAGGTATCTTTCACAAAGCTGACTCTTGTTTGCTGCTGCTGCTGGGACATTTCTATTGTAATGAGACTGTCAGAGCCTGAACCAAAGGTCACTGTTGTTGAGTGCTCTGCATCCAGTTCCCATGATTAAAAGCATTTGTAAACTCTTTGGTTAATGCACCTGTGTTTTTATTTGAGAACTCATTAACTATCATACACATCAAAAGACAATTTTAGAGGAACTGCATCGCTATGTAGATGTATGGGAATCAGCTGTAAAATGAAAGAAAATAATGAACAATTCTTCTCCAGGAATGGGATTCATATAGTCAAGGCCCTGGAAATTGACAGAACTGGCCAAAGCCAGCAAATTAACAATTGCTTAATATGTTTTATCTTGTGGGGATAATTTCTCAGTTGAGTTTTCCATATTTGGAGAGCACACAGTAAGAATTTGTCCATCTCTGGTGATTTCTTTTGTAATGTTTAGACAGTATTCCTGGATATTAGAAATAGCATAAAATGAATGGAATTTCCATTTTGCTGAGGATTATAGTATATATCTTCTTTTCAAACAAAATATGAGGGTTCCTATAGTTATGGGTGTAATAATTTACTTCTGGTCACTCTTCTGCCTGGGTCCTCAGAAGAGGAATGCTGGCCAACCAGTTAAAGCTCCTCAATGACTATATTCAAGTTCACAGGATCCAAAGGTACTAATATTATATTTCTGAAAGTTCTTTAACTTGCAACCATCCTGCTGAAACTTTCAACATCTCTGCTCAATTGCTGAGTAATCTTAACCTGCCAAAATTAGCTTCCCAATCTTATAATGCTGGGCATATATAAAGCTAATGGTAGTGAGCTGCTCAGGGCAGATCTATGTATCTTGTGTGTAAAGATTTCAACCATTTCACCTGCTGGCTCTGTCACTATATTTTCATTGTTCAGAAATATTTTATGATTTTACAGTTTAAGGGCTCAGTAGGGAACACTGTAAAGGCTAATAGCAGTTGTGCGTTGCAATTCTTGTGAATAACTAAAGTGTTGAAGCATTTTCTCTAAAGAGAAGCTTTCTAGGTATGCCATCTCAAAATAACTTGAAATCGAGCAATATGGGGAAGTGGTTGACACAATTGCACATCCAGGTTAGGCAGATGAAGAGGATGCTGAGCTGGGGATCCAACACATTACAGGAATGCTCAAAGGAAAAAGTTTACTGTTCTCTTTGGACACCTGTTAAATCACCACATTCCAAGGATGGATTGCTTTTTCTGATGGCTGAGTTAGCAGCTATAACACTTTTTTTTGCTCTAATCCTGGTAAAGAACAGGTTTTAGTCCCGCCTTTGTCCCCAGCATTTTCAATTAATTACTGTAAGTAGCAGCTTGTCCACATTGTGGCATCTGTACATCCCATTATCGGTACTTAATATTTTCCATGGCATGGAAAACTTGAGCTAGCACTTTGTGGACACTTCAGATCATTATAATGCTGTCCTGCTGAGGAACCAGCCCTTAAGTATCTTTTTTTTTTTTCAATAGTCTGAATGTAGAGTTAAGGTGGTTTAAATTACTAAGACCTGTTGGTACAGGACAGGTGACAAGCTATTGGTACCAAACCAAGAGTCATTCATCCACAAAAAGCTTTTTATTTCCTTTTGTGTTAAATTAACCAGCAAACTCATGACAGATGCTGAGTAATAGTTTTGCTGTGTAGAGTTTCTTAAGTATAGACTTGGGAATGTTTTATTCTGAATATTAACATTTCAGTGAGATTAAATATAGAAGTTGTTACCTGTGATTAGTGGACATGTGATACATAAACACGTTCTACGTGAACATTTGTGGAAGCAAAGTTGACCAGTTCATCAGACCATCTCATAACTCCAACACAATAGCAAATAGAAAGACAGAAATAACAAATCTGTACATTGCTAAATTCCACAAATACATACAGTAAGTCTATGAAAATTGGCCCACCACTTTTTTTCTAAGTATTAGCAGAGCAAAGAATGATACATTTGTATTCAATATTTTTCCAAATTATTGCGAAATGTTGTGTGCAAAGTTTGTTAGAAGAATTTCAGGAATCCATAATAAATTTCAAATTGAATTCTTATGCAGGGAGAATATTGATAATTGCTGTATTTGTGTCAGTTGAAAAATATTATCTTGCATTTAGTTTGGCAAGAAAGGTTGAAAAACCAGTGCATTAGCTCAAATTATTTTTTCTCTCTTTAGTATTCTGACTATTGGTTGCTCCCAGAAAGTTTGAGTTTTGTCCGAGTTCTAACCTTGTTTTAGGTTTTGTTATGCCTTTAATGTTTTCTTTATCCAGTCAACATAGTAACTGGTCACAGCCAGCACAGCTTCATGAGAGGAAAGTCCTGCTTATCAAGCCTGATTTTCTTTTATGAAAAGGTAACTCACCTGGCTGATCAAGGGAAGCCAACGGATATTTTTGGATTTCAGTAAAGAGGTTGGTACTGTCTCTCACGACATCCTTTTGGACAAAATGCCCAGCACACAGCTGGATAAACACATCATGGGATGGGTGAGCAACTGGGTCATGGGTCAGTCACAAAGGGTTTCAGTGAATAAGGTGATATCAAACTGGTCACCTGTCACTAATGGGGTTCCACAGGGCTCCATCCTCAGTCCTGTGCTCTTCCACATCATCATAAATGACCTGGATGCAGAACTGGAAGGGATACCAAGGAAGTTGCAGATGATACAAAGCTGGGAGGAGCTGTTGACTCCCTCAAAGGCAGGGAGGCCCTACAGAGTGACCTTCACATATTAGAGAGCTGGGCAACCACCAATCAGAAGAAGATCAACAAGGGAAAATGCATTTGATTCTGCACCTGAGATTGGGCAACTGTGTATGTATGGATAGACTGGAGAATGAGATGCTGGAGAGCAGTGCCATGGAAAGGGATTTGTGGGTCCTGGCCCATGGCAATTTGAACATGAGCCAGCAGTGCCCTGTCAGCCCAGAGGGTCAACCCTGTCCTGGGGACATCAGGGACAGCATCACCAGCCAGGCAAGGGAAGGGATTGTCCTGATCTGCTCTGACCTGGGGCAGCCTCACCTCCAGTGCTGGGGGCAGTTTTTGGTGCCACAATGTAAGAAAGTCATTAAATTACTAGAGAATGTCCAAAGAAAGACAGAGAGGATGGTGAAGGGCCTTGAGGGGAGGCTGTGTGAGGAGCGACTGAAGTAACTTGTTCTGTTCAGCCTGGAGGAGATTGAGGGGAGGCCTCACTGCAGAGACACTGATCTCTTACCTGTAGTGACCAGTGACAGGACCCAAGAGAATGGCCTGAAATTGTGTCAGAGAAGGTTTAGGTTGGATATTAGAGAATATCCCAGAGGGTGGTTGTACTCTGGAACAGGCTCCCGAGGAAGCTCCAGAAACATTTGGACACCAGCTGAACAGAGTTAAAACATTTGGATGATTCCCTTGGGTGACTCAGGATGATCTTATTTGTGGCCAGGAGCTAGACTTGATGATCCCTGTAGGTCCTTTCCAATTTGGCAGATTCTGTGATTCTGTTAAGACAAAAATTTTTAAGTGAACTTGGGACCTGTTTATTAAACAGGAATATAAACCTTGATGCCTAGAAAATGCCTATACTTTAATGTACTTTCCACTCCCTCAAGGAATGTGTTCCATGCAGAGCTGTGCTGTTCTGTCTCAGGAGCTTTCAGTTTCTTCAACAATGAGATATTTGCTTTCAATAAGACATCATCCTCCCATATCAGCTATGTGAGGGGTGTTCTCTTATATCGTTTTGTATTCTTTCACTCAAACCAAAGGGTGTTAATTTTGTAATCAACCAAAGAATGCAACACCAGAAATGAAATTTTTATTCATTGAGAACAACCAGGACTTTAGACTTTTGGAAATGAATAATTTATTACGGAAGAAAAACTCTTGGCAAAACTGGATGCTGAGATATCAGGAAAAAAAAAAGATCTTAAAGAGGAAGCTGAAGGAATATTATTAGAAACAATAGCCAATGAAAAATTAAATTTGTAGAGGATAAAAGGATTGAGAAGGTACAATTTTGATCAGTAATAAAAACAAGAAAATTTTCACGATTGCTTTTAGCTGAATCGAGACTCATCTGTATACTTTTTCCTTTCTGCATTGACCAGATCTGACATGTTATTTAAACACAATATACCTCCCTGGGCTATGTTTAAAGAATATATCAAAGAGGATAGTTATTGTGAATTAGTAAAAATAGAATACTGCTCAGCTTTTCAGTTATGACCTTTGATACTGATGGATGGCATCTAATAGCAGTAAAGGTATTTGGTCTATTGTATATTATATGTGGCATCTATAAAATAGCACCAAGTAAAATTTAATCACAAAAGCTACCTTCTCTAGAGAAGTCAAAAATTAATTTCTCAATAAGAACTGTGAATCACGCTTGGCTGATAGGGTCATTTTCTCAATACAAAACAGGTATATTTATATTTGAACAAGTTCCACAGATCAGAGAAAACCTACAGCACAGGGAAATCAAAGCTAATCATTGCATTGTGCATCAAAGCCATTTCTGTGTCCTACTGCTCTTTCCCTCCTCAGCCCTCAACATTCACATTTGTTCATTCTCTCTTCTCTATTTTTCCTTCATCTTACAGCTCTGCCCTGTGATATATGCTGCTGACAGGGATTTATGTGAGTCAATTTCTTAAATTCTGTCAAAATTGCCATTTGTCCTCCCAGTTTACTCTTGGTAGGTGGGTTTGTGTATCCAGGATATCAAATAACTCTGTTTGGATTCTGTTGGAGCTGAAAACTCTGCTTTTTCTAAGCTTCTGTTGAGAAATTTGGAAAGACATTTTGCCCTTACAAAAGAAACAAACAAAGACCTCCAGAACAAGAAGAAAATTGCTCTAACATTTCTTAGTACTAAAAACATTTATGGTGATATTGTGAAAATGTGCTTGTAAAACAAGGTTGCTAAAAAAAATTGTGGAAGTCATTCCTGTTTATTACTTTCTTTGAAGAAATTATGTTACATAGAATTGATTTTGAAGGGTTTATGGAAAGTCCAACTTCCATATGAAGTTTTAAAGCCCTTTAGATTGCCAGTAGAAGAAAATAATTTTCAGTTACAAAACCCAGTTCAACCAAATAGATTCTCCAGAAAGAACAACATGCAGTTGAAGTACAGGTACATTTCTGATATAATAGTGTTTTTGTCCCATATTAAAAAAAAAAAAAGAGGAAGAGATGATTTTGATTTTGTACCAAGAGATGCTAATTAATAGTATCTTCCTTTTTCATCCCTTTGCTGTTTCCTTCACTAAATCCCAAAAAAGCCACAATAAGATAGTTTAGCAGTAGGGTAGGTTTGTGTGCATGCCTGAACACATACTTGTCTGGTTTAAAAAAAAATTCAAGTTATATTTGCTGCTGCTACAGCAGTTGACACAGCTGATTCCTAAAATTCTTCAAGTTTATTTTAGACACCCTTAAAAATAAACCAGAGGAAGAATGCAAGGGATTAGGAGAAATAGAGGTTAAAAAAAAATAATAATCCTGATGGCATTTTAAAAAAAATCTTGAAAGAAGACAGAGATGTTCTGAAGACAAGAAATGTTGATAAAGAAAATCCAGCACAAAGAAGTGTCTAGGACCCATGTGCTATCTCTTCACACTGTGCTTATAGACCATCCATTAATGGTGATACACAGCTCCAGGCTCACTGCCATGGCTAGGATCCAATTTCAAGATCCATTAGCACTCCTTACCTCTTGAAACTTCTTCTGATCAGGCACTGTTCATGATAAGGAAATTACACATTAATTTGTTAAATAGAATTTAAAATTAGGCTCTCCAAGATTGCCCTTGGCAACAGACATGAACCGATCGATGTTAACTGTTCCCTAATTTCATTTATTGTTCAGTGTTGTTCCACTTCATCTTGCAATCCATAGTATTCATAACTAAAAAGCACAGCAAATTACAACCTCTCTGGCAGTTCAAATACAAACAAACCTTTGGGTCCAATGGGTGTACAAACTAATTTAGTGGTTGACTTGTAAAAGAGCTTCTAGTGAGACATTCATGGCTTATGTTGAAGTAACTGAGGGGATGCAGGCAAATCACAGTTGCTACTTCACAGCTGTTTAGCAGATATGACTGAATGGTTGACCTATATACTCAAAGAAGTCCTGTGGGTTTATATTCATGGAGCATTTGCAAGGAGTATTCTAACCTGTGGTGTGGATAGTCTGGCCTTATTTAATGGACTACCACTGACTAGCTTAGATAAAAAGAGGCCTCTAATATTGTGTCACAGGAAGACACAGAGATACTGTGCTTGTACATGAGAACCATGTTCCTCCTCAGATCTATTAACCTCCTGACACCTCCTTCTGCTTAAGTTAGAGACTGATAAAGCCACTAAAGCAAACCCTTACAAGAAAGCTGAAGCCTGTATTCCTTGATGCTTTAAAACCCCCAAGCTATTTTCTATGTCTCATGAAGAGAGAAGTCAAAGCCCTTCCACAGGTAGCTATTGGCTTTTGAAAAAAGGGTTTTGTGCTCTACCTGCCAGCTGCAAATCACATCTGGGGCTAAGGGCTTCAAATCTCATATCCATCTCTTCTTTCTGACAACAGAATTGTTACCACTAATTAAAGATAATTCTAGAAATCTCCTCAGGCAGACATGGCCAGTTGATGAGCTTTAATCATTTGGATTCTTAACCTTTTTTTGCCCTGATGTCCTGTGCTCTGCATCCTCTGTGCTGGTGTTCCAAGGTGAAATGCACAGAGGGGTAAGATATTATGTGCTGCCAGCAAGGCCCAAAAGAGGAGCTGTCAAGCCTGCTTCTAAAAATAAATGATGATGGGATGGAGGTTCATGGATGATTTTATGTAGAATAAGACAGCTCATTCTCTTTCTTAGTGAATTGTGGAGAGTTATTAAGCTGCTGTATATTGTCCTGTAATTAGCAGGAAGAAAAACATGATTAGAGAGTTGAGAAAGGTAGGGAACAGAAATAAAGTCCAAATAAGTTTTTCTCAAAAACTTTTTCCCTTTTAGAAATCCCTTAGGATTTTTAGGATTATGATACTAATCTAAATATCTAGTATACTCTGGGTCTTGCCTCCTATGAATCGTAGGAAGTTGCTTTTAGGAAATTTATCCAATGATGAAGTTTTTATATTTTTCATTTTTCAAACTGTACTTCATGTTAGCAATAAAAACCTTTTTTACTTTTATATTTTTTTTCCAATGCCTTAGATCATTTTGGAAAGCATCCCTGCTGGGTCCCTTGTAGGCTGCCTACTCCTCTCATGTATAAAGTTCATGCCGTTTGTAAAGGCAGTTTAAATTCTGACAGACTGGCGTCCAAGCTGGCACTCTGAATGCTAGTGACCAACAGGGGAACCAGCACTTTCCCAGCCGTCTGTGCAGAACTGGTTTGAGCAGCCCCTTCTGGGACATGCCAGCCGTGCTTCCAGACATCCTCTTGGAGTGCCACCTCTCAGGATGCCTAGGGACCATGCAGCTGCTCCACACCAGGAGGACTTCGCTCAAAATAAAAATGACAATAATGCACTGTTTCCCACCTGGAGCTGCACATAGCAGTGATCATGCCATTTCCTGCTCAGAAAAGCCCCGTTAGGAGTTTTTAATAAAATTAAACATTTAAAATGTTGAAACTGGATGTGATTTGTCTTTTGGCCATCTGGAATCACAACCTGTCCAGATCAGATGCACGTATCCACAGCATTCTTAGTTCTGCTGTTGGCTCTGTGCCGCCTTGCTGATTCCAGTGAGATTTACCATACACATGGGCTGTTGCTTTTGTCTTTTTTTAACCCAGCCACTTCCTTCTTCAGTCTTTATGCCTGAAACTTATAGGTTGTGTCATTTGGTCTTACTCTTGGCACACTGAATAACTGCTTCCCAGTGTCCCATCCCTTCCCGTGAGGCATTGCTGCTCTAGCTGCAATGACCAACATTTATGTGAGCTTTCAACAGTTCTGCCATTTAAAAAGCATTATTACAACTGTGCACTGCTGTTGTAGCTGTGCTTTCTGATGGAACCAATGCCTCCAAAGTAATTTTGCAAGTTGTGAGGTGAATTAGTTTTTGATCTAGAAATCTGTGTGAATTATCAAATGCCTCTTAAACAGTAACTTGTCCATTTGTCCTTCAGTGTGGCACCGAAGCCTCTTAGAATTTACCTAAATCTTCTTTTAGGTAAATTGCTACAATATTCTACATTCTGACACTACCTCAATTTGCCAAATGTGGTTGAAACAACCCTCTAAAACATTTAGCTGGTATGGGATTCACACTGACCTTGTCAAATTGAGATCTTCCCTTGAGCTTAACTACAACAGGACAGAGTTAAGTAGTCATATATGCCAAAACCAGTTCCAGTTCTGTATTATCAACTCCCTTTCCCCCTCAAAATATCAAACAAAAACCAAAATAAAACACTAGTTTTGTTTTACAGAACTTAATAAATCTTTCATCAGAGCACCAGAAGAAGAGCAGAAACAGGAATCCAATCTTAAATATCTGCCTCCTTTGATATAAAAAGGAAAGAGAGACCTCTCACTGGCCAACCATTTCAAGAAGCTTACATTCAACTCCTCTGTATGATATACTTTACCTTTTTTAAAGATTAGTTTATTTTCTAATACTGTTCCTTCCACAAATCTTTCTTTACTGTTAAAGAAAACAGACAAACTTCATCCCAGAAATGCTGTATTCAGTGTAGGTTAGCTATGAACCTGTCTTTAGTTATCACAGTGTATCATTGAAGTTGTCTTTGATACTTCCCAATAAAGTTTGTCATGGAGTTTGTAGCAGCAACAAACATTTCATCTGACATTCTTTGTCCTTCAAATGTCCTTGAATTTCTGTTCCTCCAGAAAACTAGTAATTTAGTATAAGCTACCATTGTAAATCAATAAAATGCTGTGTCTTTTTTTCCCCATTAAGTGTAGCAGCAACCAGAGCTAAGTGCAGAGAGTTGTACACAATTAATCTGAAAATTCAGTAGACCATATTTCTAGATGCTGTGTATTTCTTCTACAGATACTGCAGTACAAACTATTTTGTCAATGTTCCCATTAAAGATCTGCTGGGATTTGGCAATAACTATGTTAAAAAACTTTTGGAAGAGTCTCTAAGAGACAGTCCATCCCAGAAGACAAGACTAACTATACGTGCCACCATTGTTGACAGATGGCTGTCTAGCATATTTCTAAAGACCTCCGTGGCAGAGAGACTCAAAACAAAATACTCAGCACTCTATTTTTCTTAACTTTTCACAGTTTAAATTTTCAGCTTCATTGTTTCTTGTCACAATTTATCCTACAGACATAGAATACCTTCTCACTTTTTTACAACAGACTTTCATATGCAAAGGTTTTTTTATCATGATCTCCCTCAAGTCATCTAAGGGGGAAGACATTTATACTCTTTAAAACATGCCTCATAAATCCCTTTTTCTAAACCTTTGATCATTTGCATTACTCTCCTTTAGACTGCGTGTGTTGTAGCCACACCCTAGCTCGAGTCTTCTACTCTGCCAGATGAAGCAGAAAATGTTCATTTGCCTTGCCAGGTATACTCCTGTGTGATTATTACCTTCTTCTGAGTAACATTATAGTGTTATTCAGAAAAATCTGGATGTGGTTCAATGCAGCTCTCTTTCACCCTTGCCTTTAGATTCTTTCCCAAGGGACTCATGTTCCATATCCTTTTCTTCATCTGGTAGTTTTTACTCAAGCACAAATCCTTTCACTTTTTTTGTAATGAGTTGTATCCCAATTCTAGTAAAATGCAGTTATGATCCTTTTCATTGATAATGCTGTTTTCCAACCAACATGTAGTTCTTCTCCCTAGGTAGCCCCAGTAAATTTTTAATAATCACACCTTTTAATGCATTCACCAGGTTGTTAGTGAAAACATTGAACAAAATTAAACCAAGTAAAAACCCTGCATTCAAAATCACCTTCCATTTCTGAATTATTGTTAATTACTTGCTGAACATGATGATTCACCCTGTTGGTCACCTTCTCTGTGACAGTCTGTCCAGAAGAGTATGGACCAGCAAATCCCCCAGAGCTGGGCAACCAGGCTTGTGGGTGTCCCAGAACTGGCCACGCCCTCACCCACGGGGTGCAGGTTGGTCCAGCAACAGCCCCCAGTGTGGCAGGTGAAGAAGTTTGGCAAAGAAGATGGGACAAAGATGGGGTGGAAATCAGTACAGCTGCAGCACTGCCAGAGCATGGACTAGCGGCCCTGGGGGGCTGGAGAAGGGTCCTGAGCACTGGGGAAGGGGGTCCCAGGTTGGCTGAGGATATCACTGCTGGCTGGTGCTCACAGAGCCAACGTGTTTCAGAGATTGTCTCGTGAGAAGGTCCAGAGCTGTGGTGTTTGCCATCTACTATGATTGCATTGCTTTCCCAGGACCTGCTCTTGAAGGTGGTTAGTTTGTTTTTTTCATCTTGACTATCAGATGTCACCAAGGGTGAATTTCCTTTTGCAAACAGAAGAGGAACTTAACCCTGTTCCAAAGTGAAGCAGGGACCTCCTGATACTTTTTTGTGCCTCTTTATTTTCAGACACCAACTCCTCTCTTATTTCTTGGTACAATATAATTTGTATCTTTGGAATATTAAATGCCTATAAACAGAGAGATTATTATGTTATTGGGTAATATAATAATATCATATTTTTAGTAATATTCTTTAGTAAGCTTTAACAGAGAAAGTGATCATAACTTAAACTTCAGGTGAAAGATAAACTGAAGAGTGGACTCGTTTCTAGAGTATCAGATGTATTTGAGTTAGTTACTATGGTGATCCCACCCATGTGATATGGAGTTTTGACTCACAGCTGCTGGATTCTCTGGCATTGTTCCGGAATTTTTTTTTTTTTTTGTTATAATAAAAATGCTCAGACTATAAGCATACTGCTTGAGGCATAAGAAGCAGCTTGAAAAGGAAAAGGTACCTGCTGCTTAAGCAATATATTTTACTTTTAGGGTTCTTTTTAAGGGAAACGAACTAAATTGCATCTGCCTTATCTTACAATTTTCAACTTGAATTGCGCAAAGTATGCTTAAAAAAATTCTAAGCTGCTGCAGTAAAAGTGTGCTTGTTTTTTCTTAGATTATAGACTTTGAGGGTCTTCACGCAAATGCTCTTTCACAGATAATAAATTGAGCAAGACTGTATCTGAGCCCAGAGAGCCATTCTGTTCTTTGTGTGGAACTCCGAGGGCAATGGAAATTCTGTACCAAAATATACTCAGAACAATTTGCATCCTGCAATCTGCAGAGTCAAAAATCTCTTCTGCTATTTTTCAAAGCTACCTTAGACTTTTGTTTAAGTCTCTTGTTCAATCAATTCTCCTCTTTTAATCCAGTCCTCACAGCTATTATATGTGCTCATCTTGGCATACCTTAATCCAGCTTCTCCTTAAGTATCAGAAGATGGTCTTTTCTTGTCTTTATTTATTTTTAATGATATATAATTCCACCTTTGTTTTATTTTCATATCTGTGTTTTCCATCTCAGGGCTTTAAGGCATCCTGACCCTGAAATAATGTAATTAAAACCATGAAGTGTATACTTTTGGGAACAGCAGATCAAGAACACCTAATCCAGCTGGTAGCACCATTGTGTTCCCAGAACACAAGAACAATGGCTAAGAAAATGAGTGAAGAAAAAAATCTAACATGACTGTAATAATCAATTCAATCTTATTTCTAATCACTAATTTAACTATGCATTGCCATATGGATACTGTGTGATGTATCACATAAAAGGCTTAACTTTTTTTGTTAGCTTTGCCATGTACTAGTTATCAGAATATATTTTACCCTAAATTACTTCTACTCTCCAGATATACTTTTCGTGTAATATGTGTTATATTACTTCAGTTTACTAAAGCTAACTACTGTATTACTCTGTGTTACAAAGTACAAGCTTAACTGGGTTCCTAACATAACTCTTTATTTTACATGTTTGAAAAAAATTAGTTACAATTTGTCAGTGTACAGGGCTTTTTATAAACAGATTTAATGCATACATTGCAAGTTTGATTATATAATCAGCAGCCTACTCATGTTCTGATGGTTTATTGATAGCTTAAAGCATTTTAAGGAATATGATGAATTTTTTTCTTGCGTTCTAGTTCCACCAGGGAATTTTAAAGTTCACAGTGAAAAGGAAGGATTGATAAAAAGAAACACTTCCTCCTGCTGGTGCCATTAAAAATTCTGCTTGGAAGCTTGGCACGATTAACTTACTGAGAAACTAACATACCTTGGCAGTCAAATGTCTTTGATAAAATCACCTTAATGAGTGCATATACTTTTGAATACACATTGCAAAATGCTGCATTTTAGTATCTCCTGAAAAAAAATTATTACCAGATATTTGGTGGGGTGCCAATACATAGCCATTACTTACAGTTTACTTGGTTTGCAATGTAATTAAGGCTGCATTTGAACCCCACAAATCATCATTTTGCTTAGGAAAAATATCTTATCTACAAAAGTAACAACTACATGAACTGAGGGAACTGTTCTACTTCTCTGTTAAATACTGCTCTGTTCTTTGATTAAATTGTATCTCCCACTTCTATCACTTTTTTATGGTCAAACACTTTGTCTTTGGTGTAATTCTGTCTCAACTGTGCATGTAAACAAGTTTAAGAAGCCTGATAAGCAGAATTTTTACCAGTGTAGCCTAAATCTAAAGTGAAATCCTATTCTGATTTATGTATAAGCTCAAATGCCTAACAAAGCATTTTTTCATAAATATTTGGCCAAATTTTTTTCCAAGTCAGTAATAATAATTTGGTTAAGCTAAAGATTCCAGAAAAAAAACTTTTTGTCTCATTTAGATGTTTAAACTTGATCTCTCTGGTTCTATCACTGAAGATCATTAAAAGTGACCTTTTCATTCTTTCCATGGATAAATTAAGCAAATGCTTCAGGAAATACTTAATACACATAAGGTTTTGTCAAAATTTAAGTACATTTATCAGGTGAATTTGATTCACTTAAGGATTTTTCCTTATACTGTACTCAAGACTCCCATGCTTCCCTCTCAGATACAGAGCTGAACAAAGAGAAACCTTAGCAGCGATGTTCTCTACCATCCTCTATATAATTTTAATCTAATATTCTCATGTCCTTATATTTCAACATTGTTTTGAATTTACTGTATGCCTTAAAAGTTAGTTTGGGTATTTTATTTCCAGTTTTCTCTATAGATCACTTCTCAGTTGAAAACACACTCCAGTAAATAACAAATTTGATTCTTTGTTTTATAGGGATGCCTCCCTGAGTGGTTTGAAAAACACCAGATTTCTAATGTTAGTCCTCAACTTCTTTTAAAAGGAGACCTAATTAGAAGTTGTTTCAGAATGAACTTTAAAAATTAGATCTACTAGATCCTCATGCTCTCTCTTATATAGACATATATATTTCGATTTCTCTATATTTATTTTTCTTCCATTTGTCATTTAGAATATTCCCTATCTCTTTGCTCTTCACAAACTTCTCCTGGCCTGATTTCTCTTTAAATTCACTGTCTATTATTTACATTCTCCATCACTTAATTCAATCTGAAACTTAATTACTTAAACTCCTCTTTGCCACTTAGTAAGAAGTTTGCTCGTTATCTGCTCTTTATACTTTGCAGAAATAATAAGTATTTTAAAAGGAATAAATATTACAATACCAATGAATAGATTACAATTACGGAGTGATAAGACTGTGTTATAAAGAGAACAAAAAAATTGCTGTTTATACTTGTAATGGAATATATCTAGTACATTTTTTTATCTTAAAAAACACTTTTCTGAAGACCTTGACTTCTGATAGAAACATGGGTATATTTAAAGTGCATTACTGCTGCCTCATTGGCAAGGTATTACAGTTTAATGCAGATATGTTCTACATTCCTTTACATACTTAACTCTTTTTGTAATTTTTTCTTTTTTTTGGTTTTTTTTTGGTTTTTTTTTGTTTTTGTGGAAGCCCAAGTGTAATAATCAGTAGCTTATAAATGACTACTCATTTTGTGCAAATTGCATTGTAGGTAGAAGCTAGGATTTTGCTTATAACTGGGGTGCTGGTCAGTAAATTATGTTATTGGTATAGGCTTCCCTAATCCACCTCCATGGGTGCTGTTTCCAAGATAAAAGCACTGAAACAGGTTTTTCAGAAAAATGATTTTATTATAGAAAACATTTTGGTGTTTGATGCAGACACTCTTTAGCACAAACAAGTCCGATATTTTAAAGTCTACTCTATATCACTGTTCCTTCCTGTTAGGTCTACCTCTGAAACAACCTGAAATAGAGTTGTCTGACTATAAAATTTCCCTCATCCCCTTAAAATATTGCAAAGGATTCTATATTAGAACAAAGGAAGTAATGTAAAAAAGATATATAAAATTCTAATCAAACTTTAATAAAATTTAGAGGCATAAAAGCAACAACAGTTTGTTTGGGTGTCTTTTTATTCATCAGTCATTATGGCTTATGTTTGCTGCTACAGTTCTTATAAAATTTGCTTTCCTGAGATGGAAAAGTGAGGTATCTTTATCGTTGTTGCTGTATGAACAAAAAATAAACTTTGAGCTATCAAAAGCATTGCAGATAAACAGCTAAATATGGACAAGAGTAAAGCTCAGGTTCAGAGGTTTCCAGTATCCTATGTTGAAATTTCCAACCTGTTCGTGTGCCTGCTCTGCTTTAAGGACTGTGCAGATAAAATGACTGCAACACACACTTTCCTTTCTGCTCCTTACCTGTAGCTTCCCATAATCGGTTCCATTCCCTCAAGGTTCCATTTCTTCAACAAAGAACATAACCACATTCTTTAGACTGCAAAGGCACAAAGATAAATGCAAGAGCTTTTTTGGCTCATTGCCTGTGCTTGGGAGGCCAAAGACTATTTCACATTGCACACTGCAGACATACAATGCAGCTGTGGAGCATAGCAGGAGTATTCCTTATCTCACCATAGCGTCTGCTTGTTCTAGTTTGAATTCCAGCAGCAAAAGCAACTCCCAAAGGAGTTTGTACTTCATATTATACCAACCCTGAGAGGAATAGTTAGACTGCATGTTCAGTTTTTTTGGCAAGGAAATGATGTCTTCTTGACAGACACCAAATTTTTGCAGATATACTGGTTGAATATTTTGCTTGCTGTTCTACCTAATCTATACGAGTGTATGTACATGTGAGCAACTTTACGGTATAAAAATGCTTCTATGTTAAGAAAGCTAATCTATTTTCTAAGACTTTTAGGGTCTTAAGCTTTGTTTAATTCTGTTTTGGAGAAGTTTTTGGATCTTTAGTATAAGATGTCAACCTGTGGTCTGGATTTGAAGGAGATAGAATTGTCTTTTCTGTGTCTGGTGTGGGCCTGTGTTTTAGATTTGTGCTGAACACAGAGTTTATAATATTGTGATGTTTTTGTTATTTCTGAGTAAGGCTTGTACAGAGACAAGGCCTTTTCTGGTTTTGTACTTCATGCTGGTGAAGAAGTTGGGAGTGCATGGGTTGTTGGGAGGAGATGCAACTGGGACAGGTGATCCAAAGTGGTCAGAGGGATTTTCCATATAGAAGACATCATGCTCAGTATATAAAAAGGAGTAAGAAGGAGAAAAGAGAGGACATCCAGAGGGAAGATGTTTGTGTTCCCAAGTCACTGTAATGTGATGGGGCCCCTGTCTCCTGGAGGTGGCTGAACACCTGCCTGACCTTTGGGAGCAGTAATTTCATCCCTTGTTTGGCTTTGCTTATGTGTGTGAGACTTTCACTTTCCCTACTGAACTCTCTTTATCTCAACCCACATGTTTACTACCTTTTACCCTTCTGATTCTCTTCCTGATCCCTCTTCTGGGGAGTGACTGAGTGGCTGCATGGGGCTTAATTTCCTATTGAGATTAAACCATGACAACCTGTTACTAAACTTTTTTGATAGCTTTTTAATACATTTTTAATGAGAAATGTCTCATTGATTTTCATTCGTTTTCTCAGTTGAATTAAAAATGTTGTTAAAATACTGACATTTTGAGTAGTGTGAGTGAAGTCTCTAATGGACTCACCTGCCTTTTTGAATATTGCCTTTCAATCAAATGCAGTAACTCACACATTTTGCAAAATTTCCTATATGCCCGAAAGCTAAGAGCCTTTTAATATTACAATGCCCATGTCTAAGCATCTAGGCACCTATCTTCCTCCTACAGTTTCAAAATGTTCAGATTATAATTCCTCATTTTGATGGATAACGAACTAAGAATTAAAGCAGAAGCACTTCCTGCACTTCGAGTCTGTTCTCTGGTCTCTTGTCCCTGAAATAGATAATTTAAACATGAGGCAAACCCAGTAACAGATGACTTGAAGCATCGGTCACCCTTATTACCTTATTACAAGCCCAAAGTTATGGTTCTTAAAGTTTGTTCTTTATTGCACAGTAGCCCAGTTTCAACAGGCCACAACTTTGAGTGTGTCTACCCCAGACAACTGGCCACATATCTTTTGGCTCCTGTCTATTTTTGCTCATAAGGTTCTTTTGAGGGTTACTGTGTGTGCACTTGAACTTACATCCATTCAATCACACTATTTTAGACAAGGCCTATTTTGTACACTGTTTAATTCAACAGTGTTAACTTCTTCTAACCTGAATTTAGAGAGTGATTTTCCCAAGCTGATGACCCAAAAGAATGGGTCAGTAACATAAAGAGGGAGCAAGGTTGTTGGAGACACAGCAAACCATAGCTGAACCACAAATTTGTGTCCATATGTCTATTATTTAAAAGTAATACAAGATTAAATACAACCCATAATTCCTTCTAAGATTAATAGAAGGAATCTATAAATTCAAGATTTATAGAAGCTCTTGAAAAAGCTTAAATTCAAGAAATTAGGTAGTGATCCCTTTCTTAATCTGACAGCTTCAACCTCCTTCACAAACATCTAATTGTATGGATCCAGCTTTGACACTTCACTGGAACTCATTCAGAACAGATATTGATAAAGCATAGGAGCCTTAGAGATTACTTTCTCACAGAGCTGTACAGTTCCTAAAAAATGAGAGTTTTGCATTTAAACCCTATGAAATAATTTAATTTGGTGCAGAGATTGCATTTTGGAACACTGATTCTCAGGTAGACATTTCAGATTGTTATTAGCTTCTAAATCCAACACTGCACTGAATAGATGCACTTACACATATTTGTAAAAGAACTACATCTTTTATTCCTTGTAAAAATACTGTAAAATTTTAGGCTAAAATATCATATTCCAAATATGAATGCTTTGGGATGGGGGATCTCACACTATAATGTAATGATGTTTTGCCTTACTTTTGCTTCAGATTTTTGCTCTGGCCTAAGCCCTTCCTCTGCCCTCCAATTCTTCAGTACCCTACCACTCAGCTGCTAGGAAGAAACATCCATTTCAGTAGTCTGATAGTTCTACTTTAGTGACAATATTTCCCTTTTGGAGTGCTGCTTCTCATCCGCCTCTCTGCCTCACTAAATAATCACACACAATAGCATCATGTAAAACATTTTACTTTGGTTATTTTCTGTTCATATTGCAAAGCTCAGGGGAGAAGATTACCCATCTTTATTGACTAAGTAGCAGAGTCCTTATATACCAAAGATTATTATTTTAGCTCTTTTTCCACCAGCTCTGAAGTATATTGCTCTCACTTGCAATCAAGTACCCAGATTTCTGGGAGTTTTTAATTTACAGGAGGTTTTTAAATTCCTTTCTGGAAAGCTGTTTCATAGCTCTTTATTATAAATTGCCAGATTGTACTTTCAAGCTGAAGATACATAGGGATAATGTTAGCAAACTGAAATGAATTCCAGCACAAAAATCCCCCACCTCTGCAGTTTCTCAAGGTTGGTGGATTTTTATATAATAATCTTTTTTTAAAGTCATGTATTTTTTATGAGTCTGAGACACACCAATTCCAATAAGTCTTTGGGCTATAGAAATAGAAAAGAAACAGGATGTAATGTTGCATATCATAATATATGAAGCAATCATTCAAATGTAGCTTGCAGTAAGTCAATAAACCTCTACTGTATTGAGGCAACTGAAGTGTAGGATATTCATGCAAAAGTTGTTTATTCAGTGTATGAGAAGTTCTTTTTTTCCTAATTTTTGAAATATAACAGGAATGTATTGCTAATCCCCAGCAATTAAAACAGTATTAGTGTGGTAGGTGCATTAATGGCTGTGAGAAAAGTAAAACAAGGACAACTTTTTTTTGCACTTTTCTTAGAAAAGAGGCAAAGTCCTGTGTATATACAATTTTGTACTTCTTTAGTCTGCCTTGAAGCAGGGGAAATTATTCCAGATATGGGTGTGAAGCTCCTTCTGCTCTTGCCCATTCTATAGAACAGAAAAAGGTTTTGAGACTCTTTTCTTCACAGCATCTGATGGCCTTTAGGCAGGAAAGTCTGTGCTGCAGTCCCCAGAAAATGGTTAATGGTTGCATGATATAAACCAACAATCTTGAACAACTTCCCACCTTTCAACTCTATGGAAGCCTAGCCATGGGTTGGTTAAAGCATTTTCATTACAGACATTAAAGGATGCTATTTGGATAAAGCAGAGTGAGAGGGTCAAGCTGATGGTCTGTCAGAGCAGGATGAGGAGCAGGAGGCCCAGGATGACAGTGCTGACTGAATTTACCAGAAGTTACTTCATGGGAAAGAAGCGACAAAAACCAATGTGATAACAAAAAATGCAGAGCAGCTTGGTCCCAGGGATGCAGTCTGGGTCTGGAAGTAGAAAAAAGAGGAAAAGCTTTTCTTAGTGCAGAACCAGGAATATGACCTTGGCAAAGGCCACACTGTGTTTTGAGCAAGGATGGTGCCCATTCACGCACTCAGTAGCAATCCTGGCATATAGATGACATATAGCACATCCTTTGGTGCAATGGACACAACCAAGGTCAGAAAATTGACTATTTCGTTTGTGATGTTTTCACCCAAGATTATATTTTGGGTAACAATGAGGAAACTATACTAATGTTGATGTTAGAGCTAGTCCCTTGTAAAACCTGGGGCACAGAAGTCTGCCTGACAGGAAAATGTCTCCATTTGCTGCTGAAACTACTTCCCCTTCTGTGGCAGTGATCCATAAAGGCAATTATTCCATTTTATAGAAAGTGATACTTAACCAAATCAGAGGAATGAGGTTCTCATTCCTTCTTATCATAGCTGTGACATAGATGCAATTGAACAAGGTATAATCACAAAGACTACAACCAAGACTACACAGGCACAATTATTTTGAGGTAATACGAGAAAAGTGATAGGGATGAACATTCTTCTCCCTGTCTTGCCTCCCTAGACCTAGCAACGATGCACAAGTTCAGTACAGTTGAGAACAATAGGCAGCTCATACTCACATCAGGAGAGCTCTGCATTCAAAAGGAAAAAGCACAGAATTAATCTAAAATATCTTAGCTGTTATATTTACTTGCCCAGAAGAAAGAAAAATGGTTTCATTATGATGCCCTCTAGGTTATAAGACCAGCATTCATTCAGGGAGGAGAGAAACAATGCATTATGATTTTTCTGATAAAACCAGCATGAGTCTGACTTCAAACATTATGTAAAAAATAGTTATCTCGTCCTGATCACAATCAGTCTCCAAAGTAAAAAAAGACAATGGGAAATCAATACTTCTCTACTCTTTTGTATTCTCTGAGCAGAGATGGAGTGCCTTATAATTGAATAAATTATTTGCCATGAACTCGTCATTCAGCATTCATAGCCAGGACTGATCTACATCAGGTACCATTATATAAACCACTTTACATTTCAGGGCCACACAAAATTATGTACTGATAATTCATCAAGAAGTTTCAGGTTTCCTCAAGGCAAAAAATAACTTTCAAAATTGTCCTGCTTTCAGCAGTGTAATGCCCTTCTATGGATCTCTGCAAGGAGTTTGTGCAGGGCTAATGTTCAAGACAGAAAATTAGGAATAAGATTAATAGAACCTGAATTAATGGAATAACTGCAAAAGGATTTTTTACAAATGTAACTTTTAAGTCTTGTGAACTTAAAAACAGGCTAGACTGTTGTTCATAGTGCCACTTCTTTAGCAGAAGCGTAGAAAATAAAAAAAAATCTTACACAAAACCAATTGCTTTAATAAAATTCAACTTTATAACACACTCCACGACTGTTTCAGAGAACATTCTGACAAACAGAATGCAAGGGACCAGGGGCAATTTAATTATAATTTTGTGCGTGTGGAGGTTCACCAGATGGCAAATATCTTTGCTGCAAGAAGAAATCCTTGAAGACAAGGAATGTACAAAGTTCAGATGATACTTTTTATGTGTCTGATGTTAAATGGAACTGGAGAAAACAATAAATGGCCTGTTAAGAAAGACTCAAAGGTGAACAAGACTTCTAATACGTTGAACCTCTTAAGCACCCTCATGTTTATGCTTCAAAGTAGTGCACTGTTAATTCTAGCAAGGTTGTTCACACTTCAAGGGTGGCAAATGAGTACTTTTAGACAAATGCCAATAATAACTTGTTTGTGCAAGGCTGAGAATCCTCTAAACATCTGTCAGAAGTTTAGTTTTTTGCTTCCACTAGAGTAAAATGCTTTAATGGAATTACATGTTGACTTGGATAATGCCACCCTATTTTCCATTGCATCATCATAACTTTGGAGTGTGTGTTGGGGGACAGATTTCTAGAATTCCACCTGCTTTAGATTTAGGTTCTCATTTAAGTCCACGTAGACTTAAAGTCAGCACAACAACTTTTTGCTTTTACACTGAATTTAATACATACACTTATCTTTAGCTTGAGTCTTCCTGTTGTTTTTAAGTTTAATAGCTTGCATTTGACCAAAGCATCTCTTCTAGGAAATAAAGAAAAAATATCTAAGCAATGCTTCATGGGGATGTAGATTAAACCAGATAGGAATCTGAACTCCATCTCTAGTAAAGCTGCAAAGGGAACATACAGGATTGTTATCAGCTTTATGTGACACCGTTTTTCAGAGACACTATCTACTTATCATGCATAGGTTAGTAGCTAAAATATTTATCTAGGAAATAATAGGCCATCGTGTCTGAGTTCTCTTCGTTCTGAATGTGTTGGAGTCTGCATTGCAGTTATGCAGGAGTGTGAGCTAGTGACACCCTTGCCATCTCTCAGGAAGTTTTTTACTGCAGCTGAACTGATAAAGCATGCAGTTAGATGACAAAACTGTGTTCCACATGAACTTCCTGGAAAACTAGTCTGAGTTAATAATGATCTAATGTAAAACACACACATTTTTGGATAAAATATAAAAATAGATAAGTGGATAATTGCAGAAAAACTTGATGGAGAAATTTTGGTACTAAGCCTCTGAAGGAATGAAACAGTTTAGACATCCTTGTGATCACTGAATAGTGGTTTTGTGTGTCTTCCTCCTCCTGCATCATGTGACATTTTTCATTTTCTCCCTCCGTGTAGCCCCAAAGTTTTTGTACAGTGTGGGTCCAGATTCAGTTAAGATGTATTTAGTGAGGCACCAGAGAGGCTAACCAGTTCCAGACAACACCATGCTATCATAATTATGTTGTTTTCAGGTCTAAACTGGTACAGTAATGTGTTACAGTAGGCTAGCACTATTTTGCACTTTGCATGATTCAGATTGAAAAAGCCAGAAAAGGTATAGAAGCAGGTTTTCATATTAATATCTAAGAGCACATTTCAGTAAAGGAGAAAATAAGGAAATTACTCTGGTTACATCTACACTATTTTTAGAAAATATAAATATTTATTTCATTTAAACTCCTCTTGACACCAGTAATACTGAAAGCACAACAGAACAATCTTCAGATTGGAAGTACAAGGCTATCAGGAATGAGGTCTCAGGGGCTGAACCTGTGCTGGATTTTAGACTTTTTACCTCTGAACTAAGAAAACTGAAGTACACACATATTTCTGTGGGCTGTGACTACATGCTTGACTGCAGTGTGGATAGACCTTGAAAGGCAAGAGGTCCTGCTACAGTCACCAAGACATCATGCTGCACCAGGAAAATGGTAATGTCAGCTACCTTTTTTGTTCTGAAAGCAATGCAGATCCAAAGTGCACTTTAGAAATATGCTTGTTATCATTTTATTGGTTTTCTGCTATAAATCAGTTAAATCACTAAGTGATTTAGAACTAGATTTCATAAAAATATATGCCTTGCCTAATCTTCTGACTTGCTCCAGACAGAATACTTTCTGCTACACTTTCAAGGATCTTAAGGTTGAGTAAAAAGAAATAAATCCTGCCAAGATGGAGTGGAAAATTATTTTTCTACTATATCAAATACTTTTATTGAACTCCCCAGTCTGTATTATTTCTAATGAACTGCCTGTAATTTTCCCCTGTGGAAACACAGAAAGAGCTACTGCCTCAGATCTTTCTCCTCTCTAAGGGAAAGACGGGTCCACCTTTAAAGTTCTGCAATAACTTTCTCACACTGGTACAGCACAGTTGGAAGCACTGTTTCACTGATTCATGCTACGAGATCTGTGGTGAGTAGGACAACAAAGTGTTCATTGCTGAGCTGCAATCAATTAACTGTGGACTCGGTGATCCATTTATAGTGATACCACTGCAAATCAACACACCAGCACCAGAATATACAAGAAATAACTAAAATACCTTCTGGAAAAGACAGAATGGCATGTGATGCATATGTCAGCCAGCTATGTGACAGCACTTGAAGAGAAAGTAATCTTCCAACAATCATAAAATCACACAATTGTAGAATACCGGATAGGGAGGGACCACACAGATCCTCTGGTCCAATATTTCCTGGCAAAAGTATGGTCTACGTAAGCTTTCCCAGCACCCTTTCCAGCTGAATATTAAAATTGTTTAATTCTGGGGAATCTACCACTTCCCTAGGAAGATTTATGCAATAGCTGTTTTTTTTCTTGTGTCCATTTGGAATATCCTCAGAAGAAACTTGTATCCATCACCCCTTGTCTTTTCCTTGTGACTCATCAGAAAACCATAATTTCCATCTTCTTTGCAACCATTCTTTAAATACCAGAACACAGTGATGATGTCTCCCCTAGACCTTTTTTTCTCAAGGCTGAAGGAACCCAGTTTTCTCAGCCTTTTCTCATCTATCATCTTTCCCATTCTTTTGATAGTCTTTGTGACCTTCCTCTGGACCTTCTCCAGCCCATCCAAAAACATTTTTAATGTCAAGATCCAAAACTGAGCACGGTATTCCAGGTGTGGTCTGACAATCATTGAGTAGAGTGAGATAAATTTATCTTGGCTGGAGATGCCCTTGTTGATGTAACCCACTGTTCTGTTTGCTTTCTTTGCTGCAGCAGCACAATGTTCCCTCATATTGAGCTTGTAAACAAAAGACAACTTTCTTCTTCATTTTGAAGTGCTTACAGGCACTCTTAAACATCTCTCTTTACTGCACACCGTCTCCTTCTCTTTTTTTGACTAGCAGTCTTTGTTGAAATACAGTAAAGTTTCTTTTTTATTTTTAGAAGAACTGCAGAGCACTGGATGCTGGGGACAGCTGGAGTGTGTGGGATGTGGCATACTATTTATTCTCCTCACTCTGAGAAAGTAGCAGATGGGTGACTACTTTATTAAATCAGAGCCCATGTATGGTATCTCCCAGATGTTGACCACATGGTCTGCCTTGCTAGGTCATGAAGAACCTATTCCTGTGTGCCCACTTTTTTAAATTCTGGTTCATAAGTGCTCATTCCACCAAATTGCTGAGCTCCTGATTCACATCTGTCTTGTTTTACTGATGGAATAAGGGAGATGGGTTTTAAAGAGAAGAAAACAACAACTGAGAGCTTTTCATATAATTTTAAGTACTTTCTGATGCATTTATAAACATACAACAGAGCTTGCAGTCACTTTATTTCAAGTACTGTGGTGTATGCTTTAATGGCACAGCATCCTTATAAATGCATTAACTTTTAAAGGAGCAGCAATATGGACTTGTAAGAAAGAGAGGGGAAGAAGACATTTTCAACTCTATTAAGCAAAGGATATAGAAGAGTAAACAGCTACTGGTAATGCAGCTGATAAATAATGAAGGAATAAACCTCAGTGTCAGCTAGGAGGCATTAGTGATTGGACCTCCATAACTACAAAGCCAATATTGATTCATGATAAAACCCCAGCAACAAGAACAGAGTCCTGCCCAGATGCTTTGGTTATCCTAACTCAGCACATGGAAAGCTCAACAGGACTGCTCTGTCTGCTTAGGTGCATGGGAGACACACTTAGGGCTGGAGTTATGTTGTCCAAGTAATTGCTGTTTTATTTGAGATGAAAAAACAAGTGAACATTCCACAAGAGAATGGAAATCATTTTGCTTTCTCTAGGATATGAAAATCAAAGGTTTGAAAACTGACAGTATGTCCAAAGAACTGGAGCAAGTCTAAGCAGCAGAGGCTCCTGTACCCCAGGAGTCTCCTCATGCTTCCACACCACACAGTGCATTTTGAGAGATGTGTTTCTACTCAACCAATGCAATACCTTGGCTCTAAGGAGGTTGGGATGTGATACAAATTGTACCTTCCCAAGAAGGTCGCAGAGGTATGGTAGAAAAAAAATGCATTCCCTTGTCATCTTGCTTAGCACCATGAGGATTTAAGCTACCCACAGTGGGGCTGTGAGAGCTCTGCTCTCCGCAATGGTCAGACCATAAAGCCAAGAGTGCGGGGCAGCATCCATCAGCAATTTCCTGTTCCAGCAACTCTGTGGGACAAACTTGCAGAAGAAGTTTCTGCACAAAGAAACAGGTACTCAGGGTGGGTGCAGACTTGATTTTACAAGTACATCTGTTCTGTTTATTTTTGCTTCTTTGCAGTGTTATCAACTTCTGCTCCATATGGATGATCCATATTGTGCCTTGGTGAAATGATACCACATTATGCTTTTATGCTTTTATCATCAAACACTACTCATGAAAAAATCACCAGGTTTGCCTAGGTTCATCTGTTCAATTTATTTTCCCAAAACTTTATTTTGAATAAAACACCTACGGTAAATGTGATTTATGTAAATGAATAAAACAAAACAGTTATATAAGATTTTTGAATCATTCAGATTCTTTCTGTTGCTGTTAAACTGTATGAAATACTCTACCAACATATTTTCTTTGGGCTATTTAATTTCTGAAGTCTTGCAGCTAAATATATGTAATAATAGGACATGTATAAAGGCTTCCATTTTGATTTCCATTCTCTATGCCAATCTTTTCAGACAAAGAAGCTCTAATATTTCAAAAAGAGTTTTACTTATGAGTTTTTCCTGTCTCTTTCCAAGAGCCTGTTTCAATCTTTCCCTTCCAGTCTTGGAAGTTTAATTTATTTTCATCTTTTCTCTTTTCTTCATTTTCCCCATCTAGACCTCAAGTCAGAGGAAACATGCCAAAAAAAAAAAACNAAGAAGAAACTAGATAATTATTTAGTCTTGTGCTGCTGTTTTCTGAGTCCTTTCTCTACCCAGCTCCTGACAAATCCTCTATTACTAGTGACCTCAAGGACGTTCAGGGGAGTGATGAGATAAATATTGGGTCACTGGTATTTGCTCTTGTTGAAATAAGAGTAAAATTAAAATTAAAATAAAAGTAAAATAAAATAGAAAATAGAAAATAAAATAATAAAATAAAATAAAATAAAACAGAATGTAAGAAACAAAAATTGAATGAGGTCAGCAGCAACCTGCACAGCTTGAACATCTTTTGCAGTTTCTGCTGGAACCTTGCTCCCCATATGAGCCAGCACAGCCATATGAGCTTCACTACACCTGTTTCCTGAGCTTTTCTGAGGACAAAGGACAGCACTCGTGCTCCTTCAGATGGTTCCTGTTTCAGGGCCCTGAGGCAGTTCTGCCTGGTCCATCCTGGCCATGGCCTCACTGAGCCTCATCCTGTCCTTGTCCCAGTGCCCGGGCTGGGGCTGCCCCTGCTGCTGCTGCTGCTGCTCTGGCCCAGGGGAGCCATAGGTCTGTCCTATGTCCTGGCACTCCCTGTGGCATCCAGCTGGGTCTAAAGGCTGCCTAAAAAAGAAACAAGGTGAGATGAAGTTGTCCTTCTCCATTGCTCACAGGAGACAGTCCTGGCCAGGTGATCCTGCTGACCCTTATGCTGTGATGGGACTCCCAGGCCCAGCAGGTTCATGAGCATTTCTTCTAGTGCTGGCATATCCATGAAAGAACCTACCTGAATAACCCAACAACAATCTGGACCCAAAATGACAAAAAGCAGCAACTATTGGGACTTCTTGGGATTTAAAATCATTCTCTTTGCCTTGGAGCATCCAAATCTGCCCAGATGGTACCTGTCTTGATATATAAAGGTTCTATCTCAGTTTTGAGAGAAATGAGAAAAAATTCTCTGCCTCATGTTTATAAAACTCATTTCCATCTTCTTTAAAATGACTACTACTCACTTTTTAACTATTTCTTTACAATCAACAGCTCACTGTTATAGCTGGTATTATAAAAAACACTGCAATGATGACTGGAGCCAGTCACACAATTGCAGTTAAGTTAGATTTATAGAAGACAGCAAGAGTATATTTTTCCTGTCCTAACATACCTTCAGGTGGATGCTAACTTAGTAGCCAGGCAATCTTGATTTCACAGGGTTTTATCTGGTTTACACTTCAGGCCTATTTTCTTCCAGCAGAGTAGCACTGCCCACAGTGACTTTACTTCAGTGTTAGTTTTCTATACACAGAGTTACAATCTTAGCTACACCACATCTCTATTATATGTTATGGCATCAGCTGTCATCAAGGGTGGACAAAGCTATTTTGGTCTAGCACCTCTTCAAATGACGAAATCATTCTCAGAAAATAAAGTTATACTTGTGCAACCAGTTTTTAGAAGTGTTTCTGCCTTAGAATTTGTAGTTGGGAATTTATTTCTCGTTTTTTTAACCACAGAAATCAACTAAGCCTTTACATTGATGAGTTATGTTTCTCTGGGGCCTTCAATTGCACTCTGCAGTACTCAGAAGAAGGTTTTAAAAAGCTGGGGGTTGGTCTCCTCTCCCAAGCAACAAGTGATAGAACAAGAGTAAGCAGCCTTAGCTTGTGCAAAAGGAGCTTTAGATTGGATATTAGGAAAAATTTCTTCACAGAAAAGGTCATCAAGCCCTGGAACAGGCTGCCCAGGGAAGCAGTTGAGTCACCACCCTGGAGGTATTTGAGAGTTATGTAGATATGCCTCTTAGGGACGTTGGTTTCATCTTGGACTTGGCAATGCTGGGTTAATGGTTGGACCTGATGATCCTAGAAGTCTTTTCCAACCTAAATAATCCTATTATTCTGTGATAAGGAAAATATTTGTTTCATCAGTTTCATGATGGTATTTAGAGGGACCAAAATCACTTCTGCCAGAATACTGTTGAGAACATATTTCATTGTTTTGCAGTATATTTTCTGTCAGAGCAAGTGTATTGGTGGCATGAGGAGAAAGGCAATGAATTTGAATGTTTTTCATGACGGGGAGGAAAAAAAGAGAAAAAACAGTATTTCTATGTTTTTATCCATCCACATGATGTTTTGAATGATTGTATTGACAGTGTTTATCTTTGAGAAGAGGAATAGCTGATCTCATTATAAAGCAAAAAATAATTAAGGACATAGAAATGGTGTAATTAGGATCTTTTGCCTTGTCTCATTTTGAAATAGCAGGCAAATATTGTGTCACTTTCACAGGTAGCAGAAGAAAAGAAGAGAGTAAGAAATAACCTTTTCTCACAGAATATGTAGAGCCTGTGAGACTCTGACAGATGGCATTGAAGAGGTTATTTGGATTTGGATATGGAAGTAGCAGTTCAGTAACAAAAACATGTACCATTAAAAAGATATGCATTTACCATAACTGAGTTTGGAAATATCTTCCTTTTGCCTTCATGGTATTGGTCAGCCTAGAAGTAATACAACAAAAGGAATTATTTGCTAGAACTGTCAGTTTTCTTGTCTTCTGAAACATCTGCTATCTGCTTAATCAAACTAAGCAGGATGGAAAATTGTATATAGTGATAATCTATTGAATAAAAAGGATCAAGAAAACAAAGCAGAAAAGAACAGAGTGACAGAATGAAGTGACACAATTTTAGAATGAAAATGCAAGGGAGAGGATGAGAGGAAAGAAACACAAGGATTTAACTAGGATGACTTTGCAGCTGTTGGGCACTATCAAAGCTGTGCATAGCTTTAAACACAAGTTAAATCATAGACATAATAGCACTTGTGTACTTAACTCTTCTAATAACATTGTTGAAGACTGTAAAGGTGCCAGGCAAATATGCTTGAAGGTGTTGCTTAATATTTACTCCTTTTGTTCAAGACTTCATGGATTAAGGCTCGGGGAGGGGTCTGTTATTATTATGAAAAAGGTAAAGCTATTACTCTGTTCATTAAAGTTTTTAACACATCTGATATCAAAAAATAATAGATGGAGCTGCTCTTAAACTGCTTTTTTCTCTTCTTTGATACTGCACTACCCACTGGTTATCTTGTTTGTATGGGCAAGGCATTGCAAAGTAGTTTCTGATGTTTTGGATCATAATGAAGGCTGAAATACTTTGTTGGGACCAGGCATAGATGAAAAATCAGTCTTTATATTACACGGTAGAAGTCTGAGAGACCTTAAAACAAGTGGTTCACATATATGGACAAGGATGACCATGAGCAGACATTTCCTGGAGCTCCTTTGCTGCAAGGAATTACATTATCCACTGCTGGTCAAGGTTGACAGAGTATTATTTTCTTTACCTGTTCAAGGGGAATGAATGGATGTGGTGTAACTGTGTTTGGCTTCTTCCAGCCTGAAACAGAAAACCTCTTCCTTGTAGTTTGGGATGGCATCTGCTGTTAAGAGACATTTTTTTCTTTAAAAAAAAAACCAACCAAATGTAAATATTTAATATTTAATATAACAGTAGCATACAATAAACTGTATAAATGCATATGTACATATATATATGCCTCAATTAGACACATTTTTAATGTCTTCTCACTTCTAATTGTCCTACTTTTGTTCACATACATAAGTGAAGTCACTGATATCGAAAAAGTAAAATTATTTTTGGACAACTGGACTGTATGATGAACAATCAATCAAAAAAATGGTGCTCATTTTGCGCTTTTTCTACTTCCTTTTCTTCCCTGTGCCTCAGCCTACAGTCCTGTCACATTTGATCCATAGAACACAACTCAGGTAGTTTGCTCTCTGATGCCAAAGCTACAGCTCATATGTTAATGCAGATTTATACCACAGCTTTTCTTCAGTCCAGCATCCTATAAAAAAAAAAAAAAAAAGGTTAATTTCCTTTAATTTAGTTTTTCCTGGACTAGATCTTGAGTATCCCACCCATCAAAACCCCACTTAAAAATGCCCTGTTAGAACTCCTATCACACTGCAATCTAAAGCATACTCCCATCTATCTCAAGTCTCAAAGAAGGTTATTTGGTTGGACTGAATCTGTCTGTGGGATCCTCATGAGATGTTATATTTATTTCCCCATAACTTCATACAATTTTCCTTTGTTTTTTATATATTTTGGTATTTTTGATGTTTAAACTGAGTCTTTGTTCTTTTTGTCCTCGTCTCTCTTTTTTTGCTGTATTTTACTGCAATAGTTATGCCCTTTTAGCCCTCACGCTGTAACACCTATGGAAACATCTTCTTCCTCTGCACTTGAATACAAACACAAGCTAATGTCACTCCTGCCTTAAAAGGGCAGGAAGAAGGACCCAGGGAATGACAGTATGGTCACCCTCACCTCAATCCCTGGGAAGGTGATGGAGTTGCTAATTCTGGAAACGCCTTCCAGCAGGATTAGGGGCTGAACATCAGCCAACATTTTGTTACTGTGATGGTGACTGGGCACCAGCACAGGTTGTCCAAAGATGTGGTGGAGGCTCCATTCCTAGACAAAGACAAGAGCTTTCTGGACACAGATGTGAGCAACTGGTCCTAGGTGGCCCTCCTTGAGCAGAAGTGTTGAAACAGGTGACTTCTGGTCCCTTCCAAGCTCTATCATCCTGTGATTCTCTGACTGCATTGGTAATCTTTATCTTGATGAGTTCTCTTTGATTTTGAATTTGCACTAAGAAATTACAGTATTCTCATGTCTTTAAAAAAAATTAAATTAAAAAATATGCATTTGGAAAATTTTCATGAGTAATTTTTGTGAAACAGTATTTCCTTCCTTGATCATTTTATAGACTGCAGGGATTATAATCTTAAAATTATCTAGAATGTCTTGCTATAAAATCCCAGACTTACTTAATTTACATCATAAGATCATAGCATTGAAGAATAAATCATGTTGGAAGAATGCTTAGGAGATTTCTAGTCTAACCACCTATTCAAAGCAAAGCAATGTATGAGATCAAGCAAAGTTCCACATGGCGGGAAAACTCCCAAGAATGGACACAATCTGCCCTAATAATTGGCCGTTCTCATGGTTGCTCTTCGGCCAACGACACTCTTCCATATGAAGGGAAGTTTTCTCTTAGAAAACATTCTATTCTGAATTAAAACGCACCAGAAATTGAAACTCTACCACAGGTCTTCATCAATTCTTCAGGCACTGATTTTTTTTGAGTAAAAGAAGTTCTGCTTCATTTCAATTCCAACATTTTTCCTTTTAGTTTCCAGTCACTACATCTCTGCATACTTCTGTCTAGCAGTTTAGAGAACACTTTGTTATCATATTGTTTATAGTTTATATATATATATGTTGTCTAAACACAGACTTCTTCTCTCCCTTTATTAAAAGAAACAGATAGGTCTCTAGGTCTTTCAGTACAAGATCTATTTTTCAGTGCTTTGTCTTGGCAGAAATTCTATATATCTCCTGCAGCTTATCACTCTTTTCAAATAGTAAAAACCTGATATTAATAATTTTTTTAGAAACAATCATACAGCTTTTCTGGTTATACAGATAATAAAGCTATTGTTCTACTTATTAGTTTCCATTTAAACACAGTAATCTTCTCTGGCTACATTTTATCCAACAGCTATGGTTGTGGATAACTTGTACCTAACATTAAAATGGAGAGTCCTTGTCTGCCTCTATGTGCTAATATCTTTCAAATGGAAAGACACAAGAAATCTAAAAATTGTTTCTCAAAAACCCCAAAGAAATTTTTACAAGTTTTGAGACCTCCGTTGGGCCTACATTTGGCATCACTAAGTGAAGTGGTGAGGTGCTGCTGTCTAATCATAGGATGGGGTCATATTCAAGACTGCTGCCAGAGGCAGGTTATTTTGGCTTCCTGGTGGGACAGCTTGGCAGGATCAGTCTGAATTGACACTAGATGTCACTACTGATCCATGAAAATAGTCCCCACGCTGCCTTCTGTGTGGCAGTAAATAAGGTGAGATCGAGAAAGATGCTCTGAAAACCTGTTTGTGCTTCATTCTAAAGAGCCCCTTTCTCATTGGTCTGAAAATTACATTCCCATGGAATCCCTTCAGGCTTCACAGTCATGCAAGACATGATTCTCTACATCCTTCTACTTGAATTCATTGTTGTTTCATTCTCTGGACTCTTCTAAATCAGTCTTTTATTATGTTGCAAATATGCAGCATCAGCAACTTTTGGTTTAAATTGATTTACATTTAGAAGCCATTCACTAACTACATTTCACATTTCCCAAATGGAAAAATATGAGATTAGAGATTGATTATTCTTCCATTTAAATTTTCCTTTCTCTGCAATATGAAACTTTCAGATCAATACTACTGGACAAAATGTAAACAGAGGTCAAGTGTCTTTTTGACACAGGTATGCTGAAAAGGAGAATTTAAATCAGAAAAGACATTTGAAGACCAGTCTTTACTGGATTATAGAAAATGCTTGATACGTCCATTCATCAAAACCCTTGCTCATTTCTCAAAAGTGAACTCAGGCCCATGCTGTTTTGTCATTCTCAGGGGAGATTTCATTTTATGTAACGTGGCCCCTGTATGCCTTGCATTGCAAGCAGGGCCATGTGCGTGTGTGCGCGCACTTTCCCCCCAACATTTCAAACACTTGACAGCTGGGTGAAGTTCTCCTTCCGCCCAGAGAAGGACTTTTTGCATTTCATAATGGATTGCCAGTGCTGCCAGGGCTATTTTCTCTCCAGCTGTGAGAGTGGCTTTTTAAAATGACTCACAAAAGCTGCTAGCCAGCTGCTTCACCTCAGCCTTCACAAGGGCCTTGCATTCTAAATAGGGGTAGTGCTGACTTACTTTAGAAGGGCTCATTTATTTGGATGTTGCAGATGTATTCTGCACACAACAGTTGATCCTAAAGAGACCCCCATTCAGGCAGGTGAGTCATGGGCTTACATCACTGCAGGTGTTGACTTCGTGTTATGTTGTGAAGAGGAAACATCCCATGTGTTAGTCAGTCATCCTTGGACCCTTTCCAGAAAGCACACAAAGCAACGTATGCACGATATGCTAATTTGTAGCTACTGTATGTATTATACAACTTATAAGACATCTGTAAAAATCAGTTCTTACAAAGGTATTAAAAAGAAAATGCTTTTCAGGATTTCCTGAAATGGATAAAACCACCACATTTATGTGGAAACTGATCTTAAATCAAATCATAGAATTATAGTGATTAGAAATTGCAAAGACTTTGATGTCAAGTAGTCTTCTTTTATACCAGCTCATATGTGTTCCTTGCAATATTTTGATACCTTTTATGGGCTAAGGAAAATAAATATTCTCATCAATAGTCTGGTATCAGCAAGAGCTTTAGGATTTGGTGTCAGGCAAAACACACTTTCACATTTAGTCTTGAGGTCAGTGAACACATAAATATTTCTACCCCAAGTATTGAATTTTTTTAAGTCAGGGATTGCTTAAAGTCTTTCAACTAGTTCAAGAAGCAGTATCTCATTATCATGTATCATGGCTCATTAGGCATATTCTGGAAACCTCAACTGACATTCCCACTTTTACCTCTTTTATTGGGATTGTAGATACATGAGGTTTGAGATAGTACCAACTCACATGAGTTAAGCATAAACAGCAGAGGAAACCAGAAGTGCCTACAAAAGGGGAGTCAGAGAATTATGGTATTCTGCCCAAATTTTGGTGTCAGTTTGATGTCACAGTGCAGTGTGACATACAAACCTTCTGGGCAGTCACGAGAGCACCAATTGTCTCTCAAAAGCAATGCAACTGTGGACATGTTTGTCCAGACTAGTGCAGACAAGCCTCATCTCCTCTGCTACCATCAATCTAGACAGATGCCAGTTCCAGTTCCAGGATTCCACACATCCATGCTATCCACCTGGGAAATGTGCCCTCCCTTGCACTACTCTGCTGAACTGTTTTCCAGCTCTCTGCATCATAGGGAGGGCACATCAGCTTAAGTATAGTATTTTATTAATATTGGTACATGTCTTCTGGACTGGAGCTCTTTCTAGCTTGGCCCATGTGGGACACAAGCAGTGTAGAGGGGACCTGTTTGTACCTGTCCACATAGACTTGGGGAGTTAAAAATGCTGTAGAAGCTTTTTTCACGTAAATTTAGGGTTGGTTTCCTTGAACCCATTCCAAGTGTTTGATAAACCATACATCCTCTTCCCAGGACAACAAATATCTGAAGGCACCTACACTTATATTCTGGATGTTCAGAGGGCACTCAGCTGTGAAGAAAATCTAGAAACCTACCATCAGTGGTACCATGAAAACCATTCAGATTTTGCTCAAACTTGAGTAGCACCAAATCTTCATCCACGCAAAGGAAAAGAACCTCTGTGTATACTCAAAGACCCCTAAGGATCATGAAGTCCAGTCAAAATGAAAACTGCCTCCTGTACAAGACTGACTACAGGGTTTTGGCTCCTAGCTTGGGGCTTTTTCACCATGCCAAAAGATCATTCATCACTGAAACACATTGCAACACTCACATTTCAGACAGGTCAATTTTAATAGATTTTACAAGGAAAATGCAGATGTGACCCAGCAATAAGGCTGCAGTTGTGAGGAGATCGGGTTAGATGGACCCAAGTGATTTTTTTTTTAGCAAAATGAAAGCAGGATTTGAAATCTCCATTCTTATGTCACATTGTTCCAGCTAGAAATCAGGAAAATTAATTTCTTTTGACTTCACAGATAAAGCAGGGTCAACTCAGGGGAAATGAATGTGATGAGAGGGTGAGAAGATTTTTACAGTTTTATCCTGAGTCAATAGCCCTGATTGTTGACACTTCTAGTTTTCACAATCCAATATTCTGGCAACTAAATCTATTCATTTCTACTGCTGGCAGTTGTCTGTATAGTGTCTAGAAATTTAACAAGCAGAATATTTTTCACTTGCAGAGAAATCTTTATTGCCTCAGATTTCTAACACTTATTAGGTGTTTTTATTCAGCACTTATCCTTCACTGTGGATTTTTAGTGTTTGTGTTTCTGTTAGCCTCATCAATAAAAACATCTCAGAACTCAATATTCTTTTCCTATGTCCCTAACAGCTGTAAATAAAGCATATGCACTTCTGACCCAAAATTCTGTATCTTCACCATATTAATTGCTCTGAATATAGTTGGTCTTAAAACTGACTGTGTCTACCTATTTTTATTCCATCTTACTTTTTCATATCCCTTTCATATCCTGTCTTTTCATATTCTCTTTACTAGGATACACCAATTATGTACAGAGCTTGGTAGTCTCCCTTTTAAGGAGTGGGATATTTTCTGGGTGCTAAAGAAGAAGCCAGCTAACATGAAAATCCTGTTAAACTAGGATAGCCTAATTTTTTTTTGTATTTATCTTTTGGTTCTCCTATCTTTATTGTTGTTCCTCACCTTGCCAGCATCTGGCCAAAATAATCCTGTTTTTTAAAAAGGGAACTGAGGGAATTCAAAGGCTCCTACATTAAGTGATTCAAGTCTAGTCACCTCTTCAGATGTAGTCCTCTTCAGAATTTTTTGAGCTATCAGGGAATGTGCCACTTGTGATCTTCCAAGGTACACAGCTTAATGGAAGAGTAGCTAAATTCTCCAGATGGCTTCTAAAAGACATTGATATGTCAGCCCTAGCAAGATTATTTAAGGAACTTATTCAATACAATGGTGCCTTAAATGCGACTGTAACTACACAACATAAACATCTTGAAGTGACTTCTTATTATTGTTGCAATGTAGGATAACTTAGAAAAACCTTTTCTCCACTTGAAGCAACTCATGACAAGTTCTTCTACCAGAAAAGAGGCCATGAGGGTGAGAGAATAAAATAATGATATAAGGCATTTCATAACTTCCACAAACCTCTGTTATCATTGCTGTTTGTTAACTCACAACAAGTTTATTCATAGTCTACACTGCATATTACACTCTTTCTGACCTTGTTTAAGTCTGCCTAAATAACATTGGATAAAGGACTTTATGTTTCTCAGTCTATAGTCAGAAATACTATTATGGGGGAAGAGATTACTGGTTTATGTATTTCATTTCTCAATCTTCAATCAAATTTAGAACTTCATTCCTGAACATATAGTTCCCTTTTGTTTTTTTTTTCCCAAAAGAAAACAAACAGTGGTCCACATTAATGTCTGAAAGATTCTTTTAAGACATCAAACTTCCATTGACATGAAAATGAACAATTTTCTTTTGCCTGGTGCAATGTATACAAAAGTGATTGATCTACATAAAAGAATGTGATTTCTAAATGTTTTCTATGGCCCCAGCTGTTCAATGCTCTAAACATGTGGAGAATATCAAGGGCAAAAAATTACAAAGTATGTGATTTTTTTTTTCCAATACAATGATTAAATTATATAGCATGAGAGGTTTCCTACTGCCATATCAGAAAAAAAACTCATCTAAAGCTAATAAAATGGAATAGATCAATGGATATTTCATCATAGGAAACCCAGCTGCAAGATAACAAAATGGACTGCATTTAGCTCTTTATCTCTCAAACAGCTGACACTGAAAGTGGGCAGCTGTGACTTTTTGGTTGTGCTGTTTGTTTATTTTGTAGAAGTCGAATGCCTTTGAGAATGTAGTAAATACTAGAGGATTAATCACTTACTTGAGGAAGGAGGTGGATAGTTGCTATTTGTTTTTTTCTTTTTTGATTTCTTAAGACACTTGGCACATGCTGTTTAATGTGACCTAACTACAGAAGAAAGAAAAACAAAGAACACCACCCTAGCAGTGTGGTTTGCTGAACACCCACACATTAAATGTACCCCGTAGAATTTAAAATAATAACTCATTCTGGTTACAGGAGAAATTATTTCTAAAAACAAATCTGAGGAACTTTAAAAGCTCATATATTACATTCTCAAATCAAAAAATAAGATTAATTTTTGAACAGATTTTCCTTTCCTTTAAAAAGTAATAACTTTTTCCTCGCAAATTCAAAATTTTGTTGGTGGAAGCTTCAATGCATGTGAAATATTCTGGTGAGCATTCAAAAAGCTCTGCAATGTGTTTGGTCTGTATTTCATCAACAATCTGGAAGCAAATGTAAAAACAATTCAATAAAAAATTTTCCTGTACCTGAAGCCTTCAACAGGAACGTGGTGGCAAGGCAGTATTACAGTGTGTCCTTGGATCCTCCATAGCAATTGGCTCTTTTCAGAAAACTATTCCATTAGCCAAAGTGCAAAGTGAAATATCTCAGAGTGAGGAAATCCTTCAGCATCAATATATGAGTTAGACACCTCTACAAAGTTAGGTGTCTCTGTTATCAGTGGTGAGTGCTGGGTACATGTGATATGTGCCAGAGAGACCAAAGTCTAAAATTAGCTTACTGTGCTCTTTCCTGAAGAAATAAAACCAAAACCTGTCTGTTCTTACAAAAATAATCCAACTTTTCTCCTTAAAAATTATGCCTCTAAATAAGGAGGCATCCTGAATTAGCCATTAATTTTAAATAGAATGGAACTCAGGATAAATGCCAGGAACTGGAGAGATAAGAAAAAGTAATAGAAAACAAGTAGTTTTCTGAATTGCTCGTAAATTGACAATAAAATTAGGTGTGAATTTTTATCAATGGAAATTACTAACTTGGGAACAAATTGCTGAGGAAAATAATGGATTGTCCCACTTGTTTCCCAAAGTGCTCCCATCAAGACTGATGGCTATCTTTTCTCAAGGAACATTTTCAGGAGATGTAAATAATAGTGTTTCAGCCTAGGATTACATGTTAGGTTCCAAGAAATTGAAATGCCATTGATCCTGCAAGATATATTGGAAGTCACACTAGATGATCAACTCGGACTGCAAGATCTCATGGTTTCTCTTCCCTTGAGCTCTTTAAGTTCATTAGTCTCCAAAGCCCCCTTTAAATTCTTAACATTACTGCATCCTTCTGACATAGATACTGTTTTTCCCTTACAGATCAATAAGAGAAAAAGCAGAACAAGAATTTTTCTAAATGTATGTGCCAAAAGTCAAAGAATTTACTTACATATCTGAAAGAAAAAGCTCTTTCAGCTTCCCTGTTAATCTAACTACCAGCATAGGAACAGAAATATCACTTGAAAATACAATCTTAACTTTAAACTCAAATTTGAAACAATTATGAATAGGCTATAAGAATAAATGCCATGACTGATGCTTTCAATTGTTGCAGCATGCACATGAAATGCACTACAAGGCTAATCTATCCATACAAAAGTAAATGTTGAAGTATTCTAAATCCTCTGTCTAAGATCTTTTAATATCTATGAACCTGCTCAGATACAGAACTACAGATCATGCTGAAATCAGATTCAAATTTTTCTGAAAACCTGAACTGATACATAAGTTCCTCAAATTACCTGCACACAAAACTACCAAGGGTGGATTTTTGGTAACCCTTACTACTTCCTCCTCATCTAATTCAATGCCTTATTAAATGCAAGGGATTTCATATCTGTATGCCATATCCTCACTCTCATCTCACCAGTTCTGCCACTAAAAACAAAGTTATCCTGTGTTTAATCACTAGACTTATTACCTTTCCTAGAATTTTTTTTTCATCCTATGTTTATATTAAATTCTGTATCAGAAAAATTTCTGGTATCTTCTCTTTATTCAGAAAGGTCATGCTGTAAATACTGACCTACTTTTTTTAAATGTATGGAAGATTTGTTCAGTGTTACATTTGCTTACTGGATTTTAAACTGCTTAAACAATATATTATAACAGCAATAAATATAAATTCACTCTGTTCACAGAATTTCCAAAGCATTTAGGAAAGTAAATCTTACAGCATACATTGGTTACATGTAATTTAAGTGCATAATTTTATAATGCACCTATGTGAGTGTGACACATTTATTTAGTAAAGTAGATTAATTCCTTATCTGAACACAGCAGCATTTCACATGTAGCTTATGGTAATTGATGTTTTTGCAAGTGAAAGTGTTCCCTAATTATTTTTCTTTTCTAGTCCTAAAGGGAGCGAAATTCAAGTTGCTTAACTTATGAAATCATTTCTGTGTTAGGTTAATGCCAAACTGCAATACATTCAGCTAATTTGTGGTCAGGTTTAATCCCTTAAACTTTTTCACTACTGATAATAAAGCCAAGTTTGTTGTCAATGCAGTTTGAAGTGTCTATTCTGTCAACATGCTGGTGAAACACATCCTGAAGGAAGTGTTTTGTGGTTCACAGAAGTTTCATGTCAGGTAACATTTTTCAATACACTATATCTGAAAGTCCTGCCTGAAAATGTTGATGAAGGCTCTAATAATCTTTGGATAACAGAATATGTATTTTCCACATATACACCCTACAGAGAGATGGAGCAGGGGAAGTTTATGCAGATTGTAAATATTTCTAGTGTGGTCCCACTGTGACCAACACCTGATAAAGATGCTTGAAATTGCTTATATCACACTATGTAAGTGTTCAAAATTTGGATATGAATCTTAAATAAAATATATATCTGAGGATGGAGTTTATAAATCAGAAGAATATGGGCACATATAATGGAGATTTTTTGCCCTGACAAAAATGTTTGTTCCAGATATTTCCAGAACCTGGTATTTTAGTTAGGGACTTGCTAGATCTACCAGGCAGAACAAGAGCAACCAGAGATATGTATTATTTCTAAACTATTCCTAAAAGATATTATCTCTCTAGTTTTTCAAATAAATAATATTTATATGCTTTCAAAGCTATGTTATTTAAAAAGTTCATGCTCTCAAATATATTCCTGGACATGATGCTATGACTGGGTAAACAATGCATTTCAGTGCCAGTAGTGATCCATCCTGTCTGAGGCAAAACACAGGAATGATTAGATGAAAGCTCTGCATAGCTGTGCAATGGTTTTAAGCTCTGGCAAGTCAGCCCAGTCTCTCAGCAAACATTTGGCTGAATGTGTGCCTTGACACCTCTGTGTACATTTACGTGTCTGTACATACATTTATATATGTTCTCTGAAGCATGGAGTTCAAGAACTGATCTGATTAAGTGGAATCCTGTGATCTGCCTTCTGGCTTTGCTATTGTCTGTTAGCTCATCTAGAGCTTGGCATCAGCATGCTCATGGTGTGCTCAGGCAGCAGCACTTTGAACACCTGGGCTGCAATTTACCTGCACTGGTTTGTCCTGGGAGCATGGGTAGGAACTAAGCCAAGAATTCTTCCCAGCACAGATCAAGATGAAGCATTTGTCATGAGGCTCAAGCATTTAAAGATAGGTAGTGGAGTCAGTCTTCCTCTTATGTCCTTCAGAACCACGTTCTTCTGCTCATTAGTAGTGCAAGGAAGTTTAGGTACTTGATTTAGAAGGCACCTGGAATAGAAGCACAGAGTAGGTAGGGATATAAAGACAAGAACAATGCTCAGTGATAATCCCACAATTGTGGAGTACATCAAAGAAATGAAAAACCTATAGCAGGCACTGCTATTCGTAACTATATATTCTCATCTTCCGTGAAGGGTAACAATAACTACTTAATCTGTAAAATCTGCTCTTCCTTATGATTGCATTGATTTTTATTTGATCCTTTTTGTTTGGTGTTTTGGTTTGGTTTGTTGTTTTTATTTTAAATTTTCCTTAAAACAAGCACAGCTATTTTAAATACTCCTCCAGTCTGTCCTTATCCCATTATTTTTCCAGTCTGCCATGCTGCAGACTTTTGAGATAGTATTATTAGCCAGGTACTCAGCCTAATCAATCCCTTGCCGTATGTACACATGTAGTATGCATTCCCTCCTCTTCTCCTCACACATGTACATATTTCAGAAAAATTTATCTCTTAATTGCTTTTGTTTACCATAGTTTTGGTATACAGCATATGGCTTCCATTTCCAGAATCTCCACACTAAAAACCAAAAACATTCTTTTTTTTTTTTACGTCAGTCAAATAAAATAAACAGAAATAAAAAAGTTTCCAAAACCATTTGGATTATAAGGAAGAACATTCTGCTGTAAATTAGAATGCACTTGTTATTTATGATATAAATAAAATTCAGAAATATAGCTTTTGTAGCAGACTGAAAACATTGGATTTTTAAATTTTCCATATTATTTTTCTCTTTATTTCAGGGGTTTTGCTATTATTACATTTGTTGTGCTTTCTATGTTTTGTTTTGGGCAAATTGGAAATAAGCTGTTGTCCTTCACAACCCTGTCAGAGCACTATTCACATAAATTGACCATTAGGACCAGGGACAGGCACTGCGTTTCCTGTACAGTCTTAATGTAGGAAGAAAACTGTGTGGATCTTGTTCACCTTAGCACAGAGTGTATCCAAGGAATGGGCACTGCTGTGGTGGAATGCAACTGGAATGTAACTGGAATGCAGCTGGAGCTTACTCTGAAGCCTATAGGATTGATCACCTCAGCTTTAGATTTGTTCACAACGATTCTCAGCTGCAAGATGATTCCATTTCTGCTACGACTCTTCTCTGAGATGCTGTTAAAGTAATAATTGTGATTAAAGAAAATCAAACAAAAAATACAAAAAATCCACCGCCAACCAAAAAAAAAAGCCACCAAAAAAACCACACATACAAATCTAAGGATGTTGAAAGACCCTTCTGTACTTTGTTTAAGGCCAGCTGCTCACGAGAGAAGAAAAACACACTTGGAGGACCTTCCTCACTAGAGGATGTTTCTCTTGCTCACTGTCCCACTGAGAGTCCACTGATGCTTTTGAAGATAGGAAAGCCCTTGCTTCATCATGAGATATTGTAAAAAATTTTGTCATTTTCAGGAGCAGGATTTCATGGTTTCATCTGCAGTCATAGAGGTATATAACTCCAGGAATGTCATGAACATAATAAAATAATCCAGAAATCTGTAGGGATACTTAACTTGTAATGATGGCACATAGAACATTCACTCAACTTGGGAGTTTCTAAAATCTTTTTTTAATTTATCATGATGTAATTATGAAAATATATAAATCAGATATTGAAAGTCAAAAGGACTATTGCAGAATCTGTGCAGCAATGAAAGTTGTTCTCTTTTGTCGTATATCAAGTCTTGAACACAACAAAAATGTATTTCTCAGATGTACATTTTCTGCCTCTCCTTTTTTTAAGTTAAAAACCTCTACACTGCTGCATGAAACCTCATTTATCCCTGAGATTAGAGCCCTCTCTGTCCATAACCTCATCTGAATGGCAATCAAAAATGAAGGCTATAGAATCTCTGCTGTTTATTGTTTTCACGGACTATCCACTTTCACTATTATAAGGGTGTAGCCTTTTGACACAGACATTTTCTCAAGTCTTTTAAGTCATATTAAGAAAGTCTGAAATGTGCAATATTTTCTCCACATTAAGCTATTTAGACTGTTCTACAGTCTAAATCAACACCTGATGCATTTGATGAGATAAACAAATCAAGCTCCCCCATGTCTCCCACTGTAAAGCTGTTGTTCCAGTCCTCTTTTTATTCTGTGGCTTCTTTTGTAACTTTCTCTAGTTTTACAAGATACTTAAACTTTCTATTATTGCTGAAAAATTTTAGGATGGTAGACAAAATATCTTTTAATACTTAATATCTTGTAATACTTATATACTTAAGTACAAAAACATAAAGTTATATACTTATATATTTAACCTACATAGTATATATGAGTATATATATACCTATATATAATTATAAATACATGTATAGACAAGTATTACATAAATACTTGGTAGGAAATGATATATATATAAAAAATGCGCATCCTAATAGTTTCATCAAATTGCTGACTTTTTGTTACTTCCACACATTTAGCAGGGCTACGTACAGGTTGTGGTGGCGTGGCAGGAACAGACGAAGCCACCGCCTTCCCAGGAGGAAGCTCCTTGGAAGGAACAGCTCTGCAGTTCCAGTTGTGCACATGCCTGGATAGCAACTGAAGGAAGATGCAGAAGGAGCTTTTGTATGGCTTTCCCAGGAGTTCACTATCCTCACTGGAAGGGGATCGGGGACGAAAGCCAGAGAACAAAGCAGGGTCCAAGGTTTTTAAGTCCAGGGAAAAGGGTGGAGCAACAGAACTGAAGGCAAATGATCTGAGGGTGCAGGGGCGGTACAAAGGTGGGGTTACAAAGTAATATGTAAATAAACCCAGCCAGGGTTCAGGGGAGGAGTGTCAAAACAAAGGAACCAACCAGGGAACAGAGAACACAGAACTTTCTAGAACCGGGGAGTGAACAAGGGATGACATAACTAGTATAACATAATTAGGGATATCACCATAAAAACCACAAGGGAGTGCGGGAGGTTGTTCTTTATACGGGAGTCTCATCCCAGTGATGTTGTACCTCAGCCTCTCCTATTATCTCACTCAACAGTGGCAGATCTGTACCAGTCTCTTTCAGGCTGTAGCAACTTACACAGCTGAAGAAGAGAAGCAGTCACAGTGCCAGTCAGCCCAAGCATCGTAGAATCACAGCATAGTTTAGGCTGGAAGTTTCCTTTAAAGCCATTGATTCCAATCCCCCTGCCATGACCCTGTTCACTTTCCGCTAGATCCTGTTGCTCAGAGCCCTGTCCAATGGGACTTTGAATGATTCCAGGGATGGCACATCTATCACCTCTCTGGGAAACCCATTCTAGTCCTCACCATCCCCAAGGTACCATTTTCCTTCTATCTAGGCTGAGACACCAACGCTCTGCATCTTCTGACCCAAGGTTTACAGGTTGTTCCTGGTTATTTGGAACTATAAACACAGTTAATTTAGCTGTTCAAATGTACCTTCTTAATAGATATTTAAATTATTAAGTTTATGATGGTTCAGTTCTCCTTTCTGGATGTTTTCAGAGCATCTTCTTGGCAAGGCCATGACTAATCTGATCTGTGTAGCAGAAGTTCTGCTTCAGGTAAAAGACTAGAGAAAAGGGCTTACAAACTTCCTTCCAGTCAATAGTTCCATGACTTTCAGATTCAAGGAGCTCTCTGCTGGACCTTCTGCAGAACAGGCAGCAGAAATCTTCAAGCAGAATTTCCTTCTTTACTATCCAAATTTCTTCCTGACTTGGGCTTTACTTCCTAAAAATCCCACTCTGTCTTTATTTTAATGGATCTGGAAAAGAGAAATTCTTTTCTGAATGAAAAAATTACTTTAAAATTTAGTTTTCTCATGGTTCAAAATATGATTACCATTTTTGGTCCCAAATTATAACAAATTTCAAGTGGTTATGTCCAATTCTGCATCTCCTCTCCTTTGGATATTTTGGCTGGTATGCTTTCTACCAGCTTGATAAGAAACAATGGTAAAGAATGGGGTTTGACAGTGTTTGCAGCGAGTTCTAAGATTTCACCAATTAGTGTTTGTAGTAAATACAATTCTCATCTCCTATGGTTTATCAGGGTTGGTATCACTGACTATTAGTGCACTTCCAAGACCCCTCTGACTTTATAAGGGGCAATGAATATGAATGGTGTTGCTTCAACAGCATTAATAAACTTTCCTCAAAGAAAAAATGTCTTCATTTCTGTGCAAAAGTTAAGTTTTAAGTTAGCTGTGGGCTTATTCTTTTGAAATGGAGAATATTGACAGCTGAATTACATCTCAAGAAAGCCTAAAGCATTCACTACCTCCAAAAATCAAGCCAATCACTTGTGCAATGAATGTGAAAAGCTGGGAGAATCCAGTCCTATTTCCAAGGAAGAGATTGAGAGATTCTCCTTGATTTTAATGGCAAGATTGATATTAAAGGAATTGGACAAACACAAAATGGAATTGAAATTCTGAATGCAGTCAATACTATTTTAACATTACATTTGTATTCACCTTGTCCAATGAAGCTAGAAACAAACACAGATTGCTTTCCTTCACATCCCTTCACAATTCTGGATGTAAAAAAAATGCTCAATGAAGGGGATGCTGCAATGTCCAAGTGAAAATCAAAGCCATCCATCAAAAGCATTTAAATGAATGAGAAAATTAGAAAGTCTCCATTTAGGATCAATTTTCTGTCTATTTAGATATAAGAGAACATGAACATGTGTCACAACCCCCAGACAACTTTTCCCAAATTTTTCACTTTATTTAACAATATGCTTGAGTCATATTCAAATTTTTATTCATTTTCTCCTGACTTCTAAAGAAGTACGTGGAAGGTAGAAGAAAAAAAAATTGTAAAAACACCAACCTGATAGAATGTCACTAGGGAAAAATATAACATGGAACAGAGATAATAATAGCCTGTCCGTCCTTCAGCAATGGGCTACAATAAAAGTTGAGAATCCTAAGTGAGAATAACCATTTAAGCCTAATCACCTTGACATATAATGAGATTGAAAGGGGGTGGCAGACAGAAAGAGGAGAATCAAAGTTCCTGCTTATTGAAATGCTCCTTTTAACGGCAGTATTTATTTCACCTAAGCTGAATAAAAACTGTGACTTACCATAGGCTGTCTCAGGAAAAGCAGCAATTTTTAATGAATGGGGCTTTTTCCCCCACTCATAATTTTAAGCGGATCTGCATAAAAATATGAAAACCCAGAAAACAATCCTCTACAAATTGATTTTCTTTAAAAGAAATAAAACATAAGTGAAAAAATAAATGAAACAGCACCATTATTTGGATTACATTTATCTTTAATCCACTTTGTCCTCTATATGAAATACAGTATAAGACATCTGCCAATATTTTAAAGGCTTCTGCCTGTGTCTGAATTATGTTTTTAAATTAGACCCTAAAGCTGCATTCTAATGCATTACTTTCATTTACTGGAGTATGCATATACTATCATACTACTCCCATGACATTCTTTATTTAATCAGTCTGAGAGCTGTACAGACTCATATCTATTCCCACATAAATCTCTGCCAAATACTGCTGACTTTTAGATTTAACCTCACTGGCAATGAATGACCTCCTTGGGAAAAAAAATTTATAAAATGGACAAATATTTTAGGGGAAGAAGCAATCTTTTTGGATAATCAGTGGTAGATATGCAAATATGCCTGGTTCAGAATGTAGGTGGTGTCCTTGTGGTGAATAGGAACTGCTGCAGTAAACAACTTTAGCCTTTCCTATTAAAGGTTAGGGAGAGTGATTGATATGTTTGACAAAGAAATGTAAGGTCAGGAGCAATAAAGGCAATCTGTTCTTTATACAAAAAGTACATGAAAAGCAGTACATATACTAGGTATTCTCAAGTTGGTGTTGGTGCACCTGCTATTTTGGAATAATAAATGCAGCTGAGTCCCATTGCAGCTTGTGCAGGTAAGAGGGATCACTGTTAACTCACTCCATTCTCTGATCATCGGTTCTTCTTTAAAAAAAGGAGGTCTCCTCATCAGCTGCTCCTTGAGCCTTTTTTAACTCCACCTTTTTTTATTCATGGAACTTAAGGTGTAAAAAAATCCACAACTGTCCCTCTCATTTAAGTAGAACTTTTTGAAGAAAAAAGTTTCAGGTGAGGGTATTGAAGTCTGCTCAAATAGTTTTAGTCCTGCCTTGGGCTAAGTTTACCATTTGACATCATGTTTGAAATGTTTGTCCCTAATGTATTTGTGTATATATTTTCTATAAGATTCTAGGTGCAGTTACATGATCTTGAATCAAGATAATAATCTTTTAGACCATCACTACAGGTCTTTATTTAAATTATCTCTAAATTTTATTTTCTTATCATCCAGTGACCTCTGAAAGCACAATCTCCTGCCACCAACCTTCATCCTCTACAATGAAGGAAACTACAGATGTCATTTCAGGTTTATTAAATAACACATTCACCACAGACAGTTCATCATGGAATCTGGAGTTCTGTAGTGAATGTGTAATATTAACATTTCCTTTGTAGTACAATTGACTTACAGTACACACAAATGAGTTAATAACAACAATTACACAAAGAAACCCAAGGAACCTCAAAAAAATAAATCACTTTTATCAGTCAGATAAGTTGGAGTAATGTCTTTTCCTCCAGTGCAGACAACACAGGCATCATATACTATTCTAACAGCAGCCACTTACTGGAATTGTAGAAGACAATGATAAAAAAGACCTTGAGATAGTATCTAGACTTTTCTCTATTTGAAAACAGGAGCAGACATACCTGAACTGTTCCTGAAAATTGTTTTTCTGACTTGCCTTTCAAAACTTCCAGAGACAGGACTTTGGTGGCTTTTTGTGACAATTTGTTCTGCTATATCACAATCTTCTGCTCTGTGGTTCCTCTCAAATTTTCCACTTTTATTAGACAATTTCAAAGCAGTTTAGATCATTTAAACTAGACTAATATGACTTTTTTTTCTTTTTAGTAGAAAAATAACACCTCTAAATACAAGGTTTTCCTCTCTTCTTGAACCCAAGCCATATTTAAACAGTGGAAGCAAGGTTTAACCAAGGTAGGTCCAATACTGCCAATAGAATCTGAAACAGTACCTCATCAGCAGAGATTTAGGTAATCCACATACACACCCAAGACTACAGAAGAGCTTCAACAGCTCGTGTCTTACACTATTGTTGTCCTCATACAGTGTAATTGTAAAACCACGTCTGTATATCAGGATATACATTTACATTTCTATGATGAATATTCTATGTCTAATGGATCCATGCCAAAATTGTAACATCTTTTTCAACAGTCTGGCCTGTGTAGTGACCAACCTCATCTGCAGAACTAGGTTCTCACATCTAAGATCAGATGCCTGTGTGTTAAATGTTTCTCTCTGAAAGGACCTGACCTAGGGGAAGGTAAGTGGCCCAGAGAGGAGTTTCCCATGCCCAGTAAAGTTTTCAGTGATAGTTACTAGCAATATATTTCTGAGCTGTCTGTACTGCCTGTTAGAAACAGAGGAAAGGAAGAGCTTTCTTGCAACTGGGCTCTGGAGTCAGTCAGACACTCATTTTGTGGAAGAAGAGTGGAAGCACCTCCTGTAATCACTCCTTAACTGCAGCTCACTTTCATTCACACTCCATATCAGACATTAATGGGAATCATAGAATCATTTAGATTGGAAACAACCTCTAAGATTGCTGAGTCCAATTGTAAAACTAATGCTGAAAAGTCCATCACTAAAACCATGTCCCTAAATGCCACATCTGATTATCTTTTAAATATCTCAGGGCTGCTAATTAATGCACTTCCATAATCAGTTGTTCCAAAGCTTGGCCACCCTTTCTGTGAAGAAATGTGTCCTAATACCCAACCTAAGCCTCCCCAGGCAGAAACTGAGCTCATTTCCTCTTATTCTGTCACTCGTTACCTGGGAGAAGAGACCAAACCACACCTGGCTACAATCTTCTTGCAAGCAGTTGTAGAGAGTGATGAGACGCCCTCTGAGCCTCCTTTTATCCAGGCTAAACATCCCCAGCTCCCTCAACGACTCCTCATAGGGCTTACTCTTAGACCCTTCACCAGCTCCACTGCCCTTCTCTGGACACCCTCCAGCCCCTCAATGTCCTTCTTGCTGTGAGGGGCCCAGAACTGGACTCAGGACTCAGTGTGGCCTCACCAGTACTGAGTACAGGGTGACAATTTCTTCCCTGGTCCTGCTGGCCACACCATTGCTGATACACACCAGGACACCATTGCCCTTCTTGGCCACCTGGGCACACACTGGCTCATGTTCAGTTGGCTCTCAACTTGCACTCCCAGACTCTTTTCCACCAGGCAGCTTTCCAGACAATATTCTCCAAGCCTGTAATGTTGCAGTGACCCAAGGACCCAGCAGTTTATCTGAAACTTCGTACCCCTGTCCTTGGCCCATCAATCCAACCTGTCCAGGACCTTCTGCAGAGCCTTCATACCCTTCAGTAAATCAACACTCACACCCAGCTTTGGTCACCTGCAAACTGATTGAGGGTGCCCTTGATCCTCTTGTCCAGATCATTGATAAAGATTTCTGACAGGACTGTCTGAAGTGGAGCACCACTGGTGACCAGTCACCACTGGAATGTTACAGCACTCACCACTACTCTGGGCTTGGCCATCCAGCCAGTGTTTATCCAGCAAACCGAATACCCCTCAAGCCATGAGCAGCCACCTGATCCTCTCTGGCTATAGCAGTGGCCACGGACATTTGACTTAAGGGTTTGGACATATTGTGAGCTGGGACATAGGCTTGGACTCAACGAAAGGATCCCAGAGATTTCTAGCTTAATAGAAATCTTCAGCATGCTGCTCCAGAAAGCCTGAACCTCTTCTGAATTCAGTGTTCTAGTTCTTTCACACTGCACACACATTCAATTTTGCTTCTTTAAATCTTCCATTTCATCATCTTTTTTCTTCTTCAGAGCATAAATCTACCCAAAGGTCTTAACATAAATGCCTGTCCTCTGGACTGAACCCCTCTTTACAGCTTTACAAATCCAGCAGAAATAGATTTATTTATTTCAGTAGGTTTATCCTCTGAAGCCAGGATTTTCCCGTTTAGATTCAACTCTCAGGAGAACAACTTGCAGCAGAAGTCACTATATATATATCCAGGCAATGACTCTCAGCTGCCAGAAAATTGCAGACCAATGGGACATTGCTGTAATCTCTGATTCCAACTGGTCCATGCATTTCCAGAGGTTATGCATAACGAGACTCAGAATTGTTCATTAAGTTTGTTGTGAAACCAAGTGTTTAATATCTGTAATTCCAAAGGATCAATGGGAAGTTAAATTGAGTGAAACTAGTTTTGAACTTGTGCAGTTTGCGAGAAACAACAGCATCACATATCTCAAAGGAACTCACATTTTCAATGTAGCACCATGATTTTGAAACTATTCCTACTGTTTCAGGCTGATGAGTGTTTTTCATTGTTGTTGATTTGCTTTTTAATGAGCAGCTTCACCATGCATGTTAAGAAACTGCTGCAAAAAAAACTCACAAAACAGCTGCAATGAGTGAAAGCATTTCTTTTACTGACAGGTTATCAACCACAACCATATTATTTGAAAAGTCTTGTCAGCAAGAAAGTTGAGTTAGTTTCCTTTTGTACACCTCTCTCACATTTTCATGTTATTAAAATGCAAGAACAAAACCACATTGGGAATGAATTTGTCTTTAGTAATACTTTCTTGTTTATTATGGGTTCTTCTGGTTATTTAGGTACAAATTACCTGGTTCATTCATTTAAATGCATTGGAAACAGTGACTG
>VZTB01003849.1:963638-1017102 GCA_013397245.1 Thryothorus ludovicianus
CCCCCAAACTGTCCCGCACTTGACCATGTCCCAGGATGCCATGTCAAACCCCCAGAGCTCGTCAGTCCCTGACTCAGAATGCCCCAGCAGGGCTGATCTCCTGTTCACTGCAGCATCTAGACTTTTCCACCAAGCCCTGTGCACTCAAGGACTCATGTTCCCACCCCCAGGGACAGGAGCTGCTCTGAACTGTCCCCAGCTGTCCTGCTCCTGTCTGAGGAGATGGGTCACTGCTAGGCTGTGTGAGTAATTTGTGGAAAATGCTTCTGACACATTTTCTCTATCTGAAAAGGGATAAAAGCATTGAGTCCAGGATAGACTCCTTGGCTCAGGAAGCAAGAAGTGCCTTGGTAGCAGACAGGCTGTCAAGGGGCAGAGTGCATGATGTAACTCTTTCCTGTATTCTCTAGAATTTGTGGATTTTCAAATATAATTCTGCTGAACTAAGGTGTAGTCTATGAGACATTATAAAGCATTTTGAACAGTCTTATAAAGGAAAAATTAGAGAAATGCTAATACATACAAATTGCATGTATTTCTTTGGAACTTTCTTTGAAAAATTCCGCTTTAAAATTATCATCTTTCCATAGAAATTTAGGACAATGGAATAGTGGTATATTATCTGAGCCAGATTGTTTAATAAAACCAAACAAACTGCAACTGTTTAAGGCCTGGGACTCTAATACTGTTATTTCTTAAGAGTATTTATGCAGTTGGCCTGAAGGCTGAAAGAATAAGAATCCTTGAGAATGCTGTCCGAAATCAACAGTAAGGAATATCTCATTGCTAGAATGAGAAAAGATACATTCCACCCTATTCTAGGTGGAATATATGCCTCCTAAAAAGGGTTGGGGGTGCTGGGGTGAATGTTTTTCACACCATACCTTGCAAATTAGCAAATTTGAACTTGTTACTCCATCAGCTGGTGCCTTCATAACACCTCTTTCCTGACAAGGGATTCTGGAACTTCAGGGGGCCTTGACAAGACTGAATCATGGCTTTTTAGTTGCTTTAATTAATTTTACCTTGTTAGTGCCCAGAAATCTCTGGAAATACTGCAGTATCCCAGCGGACTCTTTGCAGTTACACTTCCTCACATGGGACAGGTCTGGAATGGAGCAGAGCAGTTTTACCATCAAGGATGGATCCAGACTGTACAATAGAAATAGGAGCTGAGTGAAAGCAGTAACACTGTTGTCTCCAGTTAGGAGTTAGGAAAGTGCATTTTCCCTTTTATTCCTCTTCACTTTTTTTCTCTCCTGTCGATCTGTGAAATAAAAGTACTAATAAAAACCAAATTTACATTTGTTATAAAAATGTGATGAAGCTGTGTTTTTGTCTTAGCGGCTTTGTTGGTTTGTATGAAAATAGGTTAGACAAAAGGTGTCCCAACAGCTTATCATAAAGAAGAGAGTAGGAGAGGCTGTGAAAGGAATGTGGAGCCAAATGCTTACATTACCCTATATTTCATTAATAATAAAATGAAGCAAAAACATTGAAGAAATTTCTAAGCCTCTACTCTGGGAGCCTACAAAATAAAATTTCTTTTCAACTGTTTGCCCTGAATTTTGCTGGCAGCCTAGACATGATCCCATCTAAGCTGCAAACCACAAGATCTGTGGTTAACTCATGATATACTCCTCTGAGGCAGCTTTTCCCCAAATAGTAAATATCATTCCTCAGCATATTTTTTCTACAAGGCTCTTTGTTCTCCAATGCCACACTGGATAATTGTATATGGGTGAAATAGAAGCAATTTCCCATGATCAGAATATCATAATATAATGTAGCAGATGTTAATAAATATTATTAAAATAGAATGACATATTTTTAAGCCCAGAAGGATCTGGTCTTATCATTTAGTCTGAACTCCTGTTTAAAAAATGTCACATAGTCCCCAATTTGTCACAGAAGAGCTCTAATTCCTGTATTGCCAACCCAATATCAACAACTGAACAAATAACTAACTTTAAATTTTTTTAAAAAAAAATTAAGAGGTATGGAAAATTACTTTGATATTGGCTGGTTTTCTTATTCTGTAAACAGCACATGGCCATGCAGTGTCCAGTACAGTATGTACAGCAATATGGAAGTGTTTTTTTGGCAACAACAAGAAAGTAAAGCAGGAGATGTCCAAAGGAACATAAGCGGAAGGCTGGTTGCTGATGGGCAAGATAAATCTCCCCACCGAATTAGCCTACTTTGTCATTCCAACTGTTGAAAACCTGATATTTTCCAAGATGTAATTAATATTCACTTTGAAGATGCTTTTAATGAGCTATGGATGCTAAGTTATTCTCTAACAGCTTTCCAGTTGTAAGTAATGATTCATTCAGAGAGTAACAGATTCAGCTTTGGAACGTCCCATCTTACTGCCCAGTCTTGCTCTGCTCCTGCCAGCAAAACTCAATGTCTGCAGTGGTCGACCAAGCCATGTGGCACTGGTACTGTGTAGTCTCTTGATACTAACCTGGCATCTAGCCCCCTTATTTCAATATTCCTCATTTTGTGTTGCTATTAAGGTAGACTATTATTCCTCTATTATACAGCACCAAAGGACTGTTCAGTCCAGCCATTAATATGCATAGCTAAATGTTCTACTTCATGCATTTTCAAGTGTCAGGGAAAGAAAAGGCACTGAGGACTTTATTCCATTTGTATCCCATATGTACAAATGTGTTCAGTTTATGGCCCTGGAGACAAACTTTCCAGCTTCCAGAAGTGCATATATAGCCTGGAATGTGAAAATGAGGTTGTTTTCTTTGTCTTATATTATCTTTGATAAAAAAGATTGTACAGTCACATAGCTGGAATTTTTACTAGTGATTCATAAGGAAGAATAGAATCCAGTTTTCTTGTCCTTATTATCTTGGCTCTGATGCTGTAATAAACAGAAAACACTTATTGTCTGACAAATATGTAGATATGATTCAAGGATAGGGGAGGCCACAGATCATTTCAGGATGAAAAAAAAAATTAAAAAAGCTGTTCTGTGGGAAGAACTAGTGAAGCCTGGTTTGTTACAGGCTTCTTTTGGGCATCCCAGCAAATTTCTTCTTTCCCCTTCTCCTAAATCCTCTCCTCATCTGTTGGGCTGGATTCATGTCAATTCTGGTTGAAACTGAATAACAGCCTCCTTCATTTACAGAAAGAGAAGAAAGAAACAGCTCTTCCAGAGAAAGAAAGACAAGCTAAGATAAAATACCATTATAAACCTTTAAATTCCTTGGAAAAGAAAGCTAGAGTATATTTGGTATTCTAGCATTCTGGAAGCGAGTTGATAAACTCACTAAACAATAGTCTCTCCTGGTGCTTTAGGTTGTGTTAGGACATAAGGAGAGAGAAGAAGTTCTTTCCATCTGGTCATTTTCTGCATGTTGATGAGAAGCACATTCAGCTAAAAAATTTATCATGGGTCATAGTCTCCTTCCTATAAGGCTTTGTCTTGGATTTTCCCCTTAAAATACAGACACCAGTGCAGTATCACTGTTTTTCTGCACTCTGTATCTACCTTAAATTTCTCAAGGAGAAAAGGTTGCATTTCATTTTTGCTACTATCAGGTCTAGACTCAGTTACAGTAACTCAAGACTTCAGATCAGCACTGACCCTCAAGTGACCTTTAATTTCTGCAGTGCATTTGGTGATGATTGTGAAAAGCACTTTTTTGTTTATATGCTGAAATTTATTTTGGCACTTTCATGTAAGTTCTGTGTGTTCTGTGATTTTTCTGAACAGCATGCAATTCCTCCAAATCAGAAATATTCAGAAAGAAATAGTATCAGGCTCAGCTAATTGAAAATATCTATTAAAAATACATCCAGAAATATTAATAACTAGACAAGAACAGAATGAGTTGTCCTATACTGTCATTTCTGTTGACACATCTTACAACACACTTCCTGCCTTGTGATTCCATCCCAGGAATTTCTCTGATGATGAAAACCACTGTCAAATATTTCAGCCCACTGAGCAAACCATTAATTGTATTTCTGATATTAACTTTAATTTAATTTTCTCTGTTTATTTTGTGTAATCTGTAGGAAAAGTAGCCTAACTACCTCCTGCAATTCTTGATTCTAAATTCCATCATATTATTCTGACTGTTTGAGTACTGATAAGGAAATAATACCTACAACCTCACTATGCCTATACTGTCCACTTCATGCTCCACTTCAGGCTTGGATAAGGAAGGGGGTTGGGAAAAAGACTTGCCTAGAAACAAGCTATTAATGTGAGATATGTTTTACAAATATACCCTAATTCAAGCAGTAGAAGGTCATGTGCGTGCTAGATAATTAATTTGGGGATTTAACAGACCAAAGGTCAGAATCACAACAAAATTAGCTGGTTTCTTTATATCAGCACTTATGAGGCAGAAGGTGGGGGATATGTATTGTGAGCACTCTCCAGTTAAACTGTTGTGCTAGCACAAAACATTACTGCATTAGGCTGTAGCCTGTAATCAATCCCAGCTGGAAGCTCATATCAACATTACTGTTCTTCTTGCCAGTTCCTTGTTAATCCTTTGAAAGGGTAGGTAAAAACAGGACTAGTGTCTTATATTACATAGGTTGACTTATAGAACCCAGCTATTCAAACATTTTATTCTGCACAATTTACAGGCCAAATAATTTTATTTCTGAAATGTTTAATTGGTTAATTTAGACCATGCAAAATAAATGACAAAAGGCTCCAGTGGAAATTCCATCCCATAGTCTCATTTTGGAGTATTTTGTTCCCATTTGTAATGTCAGGCCTCCCTATGTTCACTGTAGAAATGCTTTGTTGGGCTGGGCTGGGAAGTGAGCTTTTATATACATATGGAATTCTTAGAAATACTGTCATCGAGCCAGGTATTTCAGAATATATGTTTCCCAGAAACCCCAATCTATTAGATAGCATGCTTATCCATGCTGTTTCTGTCCATTTTTAAAGCTGACATAGGATGGCTAGGTGGCTCAAAGTGTGAAGTTTCAGCTGCCTTGAAAATAGCAGTAACACCCTTACGTACCTCCTATTTTCCAAACCAGTTAGTCCCATCATAATGAAGCCAAAAATCTTGTGGGAGACTTTCCCCTGGATGAAAACAGAGGAATTCAAATAGAGAAAAAAACACAATTTAATTCTATCCAGAAAGCAACTAGCTAGAGCTTTGTACTCTTTCTTTTATTATTTTTCCCTCTTTTTTTTTTCTTTTTTTTTTTTTTTTTTGGCTTAAAACCTTCTCTTTCTACTCCCTCTTGACCTATAATCTTCAAAGTAATTTGGATTTGGGGTCCCATTGACTCTTCATGAATCCTGGAAGTTAGTAGCCTGTCTGATGAAAAAGTCCTTTCCTTCTACAAGTTACTGACAAACTCCATCCCATTCACAGAAGTAGCTAGGACCATAGCGATCCACATATCGAGTTCCCAAAACATGCTTTTACTAACCCTGAACATAAGGTTGTGTTTTTGCTGGCATCAAATGCAGCTGCCAAGGCTCAGAGGAGTTTGTATCCCATAATTCTGTCCATTTATTCCCACACATTGAATTTCCATATCATATGTATATAGGTATGAACCAGTTTTCTGGGTTAAATAGCAAGCTATTCGTGCTCTGGATACCTCCTAAATACACTAAAACCTGCTTAAAGGTGTTGTTGATATTAAGTCAGTTATTTAGAAAAGGATGCTGCCTCAAATGAGGATGAAATCAGAAAAATTTATAAAAGTCGCTGAACATAAAACATTTCTAGTCTTAAGGTGTTTGCTTTGGGAAAATGCTACAGCAAATGGGGGCAGTTTTGGGATGCAGTTGTACAGTTAGGGAGATTCTGATCTGAGCCATAATGTCTTCCTGCACGACTGAGCACAAGTCTTTATTTCATGCCTACTACTTATTTCCAATCGACAGTGAGGTGGGATTCAAAAACTGACTCTGGTTTGTGTTTTCCTTTTTTTATTTTGATGATTTTTTCCTAGGAGAGATGAAAGATTAAAGCAGATCAAAGTTCAGGGTAAATTCTGATTTCCATAAAGCAAATTTCAGTCCTTTAGCCTACAGAGGAACTGTCTCTTGATAGTCACAATAGGTAGCCAGAGCCTTGTGGAAATTTCTTTGAGAGTTTTTCATTCAAACCTCTAACTGATTTCCTAGTGGAAAGAAACTTAATTATATCAGAGTTAAATGTGTTACACTAGCTACTTCATTGAGGTTTATTTTATTTTGGTAGTTTCTTTTTTGTTTGTTTGCTTTTGGTGTTTTTATTCTTTTTAAGGCCATCATGTTAGAATCTAATAGTGTTTTCACAAACCATTTTCCTGACATAGACAAATAGAGTAAAAAAAAAATTACTTTAAACTGAGTGCTACCTTTATTTTAAACTCTCGAACTTTTGAACATCTCCTTGACATTTGAACCCTTATTATATCTTTGACCCTCATCTTGCAACTAGTTTATTCTCCTAAACTCATAACAGTCAGTACAGGGAGCTGGAAAATTTTCTTCCATTTAGAGCAAATTGTTATGGGGATTTTTTTCAACTGACTTTAAGCCATCCTTTTGTATAGAGTATCGTTTCCTTTTCTGCATTCTCATTATTTGTCTTAAGACAATCTTTGGTTTAGTTATTAATCTCTCATTGTTTTTTAATGTTATCAGAAACACCCCAGAATTCCAAGCCTTCTTTTTGGGAATTGAGCAAACATTTCTTACTGTAATTTCACACAAAAGTAAAACTGTAAGAATCCAAATACAATAAAGTGCTATAGGTGCAGAAGAAAGATAAAGGAAAAAAAAAAAGGAAAAAACTGAAATATGGGAAGACTACTTGCTTTAGCAGAATATGATACTATGCATCAATGGATATTTACAGTGACCATGCCTGCCATTTATTTGATATACACAAGGGGTTTAAATATTTATGTCAGAATTTCTTGGTTAGAGATAGGTGCACACACACAAAGCATCACATCTGACATGCACAAAGTATCATATCTGACATGTTTGGGCTCATCTAACACACTGGGCATTGCTTTATGAGAAGCTTGTGTTGGTTCTGTGCATCCAAATGTGTTCCATGTGCATCAGGCACATCACCTACACAGTGATGTGCAATGATTCCAACACAGCCAGATCTGAAAATTTTGTTCCACAGGCACTGTGTAAACATCTAAGCAGCCAATGGAACATAGGCAGCTTCTTATCCTGATGTCTTCCTGCCCCTAAAAGTCCAGCAGAGCAACCCTGAATCCATATGATCCAGACATGGATTTATAGCCTCTTCCTTGACTAGGCTGTTGTGTTACATAGGAATTTCCTTGAAAAATACCAGAAAATGTAACTTCTGACCAGATGAAATTTATAAATGAGAAAGGAGTTGTTTAAAGAAATGCCACAGACTTAGTAACTCTATACTGCCATGAGAAAAAAGGCATAAAATTACCTAAAATCTACCCCTAGTTGATCAGGACTGGTTTAAATCATTGGTAATCTCTGTAACTAATATGGTAAAGGAGCTCTGCCAGACTTCTAGATTGAATATGAAGTCTGTGCTTCAGATGTTTATTAATTTATGGCTTATTTGTTTACTTTTTGATATTCTACTTATTATTAGATGCTTATATTGTTTAAGAAAACTTTAAATAACTAGCAAATCATTTTATTTTGGGGCAAGGTACTGTGTGACGTTTCCTAGATACATATTGAAGCAAGTAATATTTATGGTGGTCACTTGGATGAGCAGTCACATTTGTGAAGAGAAAGATGTAGTACTTGTTTTAAAGCACCATGGAAGCCAAAAGTTCTGAAATTATCAGAATGTTCCGTGACAGAAGAATTAAAAATATTGCTTTAGGATTCTTCATGTGCAATAGATTTTTAATCTGTGAGTCTGAATTAATAAAAGCAATATAAAGAAAATCAAGTATTTATAGAACTGTTTTCTGGGTTGTTTTCTTTGCAAATGAGTAGATAATCTTAGAGGTCGTGATGATCTTAGAGGTCTTTTTCAACCTTTACAATTGTATAATTCTATAACAATGCTGGTATCTTCAAGTGCCTTTTTTTAGCACTTCAGGAGCCTCACAGGATAAAGGAAAATGAAAATATAAAGTATAAAGGCTTTATACTGTAAAATCACTGAGCATAAGGAACCAGGCACTTTGCAGGTGTACACTCCTTTTGCTCTCAGTACACACTGACCTTATCCAGTACCTGATCTTTATTATATTGAGGTTCTGGAAAATATCTTAGATAAATAGGGTTGTGACCCTGTGAAGGCAAACTCTCTTGTAGACTATTAAGAATCCAAGTAGATTATTATACTCATTCTATGTGAGAAATAGGCTCAGGGACTCAAAGATATTGACATGATCTATCACAATAAGACAGAATTTCAGACAAGGTTTAAAACCTTCAAAAGTCATTTGCAAAACACAAAACTTCATGAAATAGGTGCTTCTTGATTTTTGTAAGGATAACAATTGTACCAAGAATTTCTGTCTCAGGTTACCTATTGCAAGTAAATGCAATTTTCTGTTTGTTAGATGTGTTCTGTCTTAGGTTTTCTACAAAGATTTGAAAGTAGATGAATAGTGATTTGGGAATACTTATTTAGCAATTACAAGCTTCTTGGATCCATAGGACTTTTTTTTTTTTCTTATCCTAATTGGAGTTTCAGCAAATTTTCCTCCTCAACTCAGTTTTCAGACTGATGCAAACATACAGAACTAAACTTTCACCTTCCAAAACACCTTCATTTTTATTTTGTGAGGGCTGCACAAGTTTGTCTAATAGTAAAATTTGACACTTTCTTTGATGGAAAAAATTTCATATAAGAAAAAATCTTCTACAAATCATTCTCGAAAGAGAAACACTTTCAAGATGTGATAGACTCTTGTATGTCAAAGCTTATTCATTTTATGGGATTGTTCTGAGGACCAGATATGTTGCTTATGCAGTCTCCCAGAAATCTTGGAAAGTCTTTCTTTAAAAACAAAATCTTTACACAAGTTTTCATATACAAAAAAATTCTGAGTGCTTAATATAAAAACATGAAAGTGTCCTTTGAACCATGAGCTCACAGGAAAAGTGGATTTAGGCCACTTGTAATGCCTCAGCTAAAAATTCTTTATAGAATTTTAAAAGATTCAAAAAGAAAGTGGTTTACTTTAAGCTACTTTTTTTTTTCAAGGCCATTTATATACCACACTGTCAGTCATCTGCAGCATCATATGGCAGCTTCACAGAAAAAAATTTTTCCTAAAGCCAGAGTCATTATTAGAGCTGGACAGAAAAAGGAACAACTCTATCTCATAAATAATGTAAAAATTCTGAGGGTATCTTTTTTCTGCAAGAGGCAGAGTTGAGCCTTTTCAATGTCTTTAATGAATCAGCATGAGGATAGTCGATAGGTAAGAACAAGTGTTTGAATTTGCATTTAGCACAAAACATTCTTTGAATAGGCTCCTATGTTAACAGTCCCATCAGTATGAATTCTCTATCTTGATCAGTCTTCCTAGTGAACTTTCATCAAAACTGGGAAAATTTTACTAAAAGTTCTCATTTGAGTTGAAATGATATTAAGTGGTGGGGAAATAAAAAGAAGAAAAATTATTGGTTTTGTTGTTCTCTGATCCTTGCTTCTTTCGTGACAAAAACTAGCTAGTATATTGTAATAGCTAGATGCAAAATTGATTCCACCATAAATTATTTTAAAAGGAGAAACAAATGACAGCAAATTTCATGCTATCAACAAGCTGACACTGTTACATTATCATGAACAGTGGAAAGAGACTCAAAAAATACAAAAAAAAAAAATTTTTAGAATTACTGTTTTACTTACCTACGGAATTTCAATTCATATAAAATTAATTTCTGCTATATAATTTGGTTGTATAGTCTGGAAAATGTTTTTGTTTCTATGTAATCGAACAAAAATGTCCTGTTCTCTTACAGATCTGAGATTTGATTCTGTGGAACCCAACAGGGATATATCTGATTAACGCTTTCTGTGGTATTGGCCACTGAAACATGAAGGAACTTAAGATGGTTGAGAGAATTGTCCCTCTGTGCAATTTGGTTGCAATTAGTAGCACAGTCAGAAGTTATTAGGGAGGGACTGACTAGCAGACAGGCAGATTCTGGTTTGTTCTGCCTCCTCTCCCGCACAAAATAATTCCCTTATTTTGGAAATTGGAGTTCCTTAGCTGCACCTTGTCAGAGAAATTTCTAGGTTTTGGCTTTAATTCTGTTAAATTTCTTGTTTGTTTTCTCTTAGTCAGCTTTTAAACATTTTTTATATTTTCAAAGCATATTCCAGATACTTTCAATTCTTATACAATTCTTATGCAATGTACAGGTTTTTTACAGTACACACAGGTTAAATGTCATTATTTAAAAGAGAAACATTTAGAGGACATTTAGGACTGTCTGCATAAAGGCAGGAATCTACATTAAACTAAGTTTTCATTGTAAATACATATTGGCATCAGTCTGTCTCTTCTGTGCTCTTTGGACACAGACCACTGAAGCACAGACAGATGTAAACAAGCACTGGAAATGTGCAAATATAATCCCATGTGGTCACAGGCCACAACATACCACCAAACTAATTTTTCTTCAGGGGATAAATTGTATATTTGTTGTAGCCCTCCTCTCCTGCCTGTTTAATATTCAGATCTAGGCTGAGCACAGTGAGAAAGGGCAATGTCCACATCATGTTGTTGGAGGAATTTCTTCTTCTTGTCTGTTTTCCATGAGAACAAGACATTATCCTCAAAGCTCTCACTGTTTGTGTCACTGCTCTGTTTGACATATGAAGAGTCTGAGCCACCATTTTAAGTGGTGTAAGAACCATGCACTTGCAACTTAAGCTGGAAGAAATTTCTCTCTTATGACATTGAGTGGCCATGGATGTGTAACATGGTAACAACCAGAAGTTCTCTGGAGACATAATTTGCTAACATCATTTGGAGTTGCCTGATTCCATGTTGGAATTTCCAGATTGAAAATATTCATCTTCTTCATACTCTTTTCTGAGCCGTAAATACCCGTTTAAAACAAATTTTCTGTTTCAATAAACAAAGCCCAGATGTAAAATTCTGGTATAGCACGAGTACTTTGCTAATTTATACCTGTGTCTCTATAAAAATGTGATATCATCCTTAACTGTTCAATACAAACTGAGTAGTGTGGAGTTCTTACTATTGTCAGAACATGGGAACAATTGAACCTTGTGAAAGCACAAAGGGAGAAAGTGAGCCACTGCTGCTGCCACTTGCAGGAAAACAGACTTGTCACTGACTGTAGGAAACCAATGATTAGACTACAATAGCAGCAGCAATTTACTGTTTCCTTAAATTTTTTTAGCACACAGAACTCAGCACCTGGACAATGAATTTTCCACATAATCATCATCAGAAATAGGATGTTCACTTTGGCAGGGCAAAGATACCTTTAAAGGAGTCATACAATTACATCCTAAGAATGTGCAAATGACAGTTTAGGACATTCAGTGGCTGAATTTCAAAGCACAAATCTAAGTGTTGAATACTAATTCATTGCTTTGTAAATTAATCAGAAAATTGGTTTACACTTAAAACAATTTGCAGTCATTTTCGTGACATGGGATGTGTGTGTGTGTGTGTTGTAGCCTATTGAAAACTCTGCAATTAATTTCCTCCTTGTAAAACAATATCTGTGTTTTATAGAATTTCGTATTTCTTAGCCAAACATTTTAAGGATGGAAGAGACAGGCTACTTCTCTGACAGAAAGACTCATCAGCCTTCTAAAATCTTTTTTCTAAGTCATCTTTTTAAAGTATAAATTATTCACCTTCCCATTTGATTTCAGTAGCATGTTAATATGTACCTGTATCATTACCATTTTGCTATATAATCCTGGGAAACATCCTCCTAATTGGGTCTATTGCTACCAATTAGACAAAAGGGGGCCTTTTGTTGTAAGGCTTCTTACACCAATGATTTGACAAAAATAGGCTGTTCATATGCATAATAGCTGCCACCAGTTGTGGTAACTAGTCTCATCTAGAATCACATGCAGACAGTCAAGTACTTGATTCTGGAAATTAGATCTGCTGAGAAAAAAAAAATAAAAAAAGAAGAAGAATGGTTTTTTTGGGTTTTTTTTTTTGTTTGGTTCTGTTTTGTTTTCTTGGGTTTTTATGCTTTTGGGGAGTGGTATACTAAACAGAATATGTCTCATTTAATACTTTCCAATTAATGATAAGCAAACAGCCTTACATCTCAGAGACAGTAGCTGGTATAATATTAAGAATATATTGCTTTTGATCTTATACAGATCCAAAATGCCAAGGCCCAACACTGATTTCTGAAAACATATGACTGTTTGTTTCAATATAAACATTTTATAGTTCTCATTATCACAAGCATATCACATTTCCATCACCTTTATAACGAAAAAATATATTACTATCTAATTTTATCAGTTTGGATTTCTCCAAGATAATATAGATAAAGTGCCAGAGAAATATCAAGAGTGTGTTTCTTGATTACATCAGTTTTTTACCACACAATTCAGAATATTGCAAAGGACCTGAATCCAGAGATGGATGTTATACCAGCTAAGCTCCAATGTAGTGCTGAAGAACTCAAAGATGTAACTGAGCTTGCAGGTTGATTCTAAATTTCCTGGAACTTACCAAACACCTAAAACTGGTAAAAAGCTTCCTCCTAGCTGCAGCATGGAGAGATTATTATAAGAAGAGAGTTTGGGGTTTAGCAATATCGACTTTATAACTGCAGAAAGCTTTCACCAACAGGAGTAGAGTCATCCCTCTGCTCTCTATGGGTGCTGCTGTCCATGGCTCACAGCTTTCCAAACTAAAACCAGGACAAGGATGTGGCCATGACACTGTAAAGTAATGCAGCCATGCAGAATAAGAAGGCACAGAACTAGTTCTGGGCTATTTATATGGGGAAAAGTTGTTTAACACCATTTTTTGCCCTAGGAACTGTCTGAACTGTATCAGATACACTGTGTGTAAGATTTAGATTTAATTACAAATCATTTGAAGTACACATTTCAGTTTTACCACTGAAAACTAGGAGCAAATGTTCAGCAATATTTAGGCAAAAGTTAAATTAAACTAAGTCTTTCAGTTAAATAAGCTTTTATCCATGAATCTTACTGTACTTGAAACATTAAACTTTCGCTAATACTATAATGTAGAAATAATTGCTGGAAAATAGTCTTTACTATTTCCATCAAACCTTTACTATATGAGATTGCAGTGCAGTTCCCTATGGTATGTTTTTAGGCACTTTGCCTTCTTTAAGCAGCTTATTCATTTGGTGGAATCACTTTCAGGTTGTGTTATTCCTGTACTAGGATCTTAGTAATTCTGGAGAGGATCTTTCTAAACCACCTAATATTAAACTCACACCCTCAGAGGAGATTATTGTGTAACCCTCTAGAATTTACTCTTCAGAATTGCATATGGACATTCAAATTACACATCCCTTTGCTTTTATTCTAATTAATGCTGCTTATGAAGCCTAAAAAGGTCTTGTTCTTCCTTGTTTACCTGTATTTCACTTTGATTAATATATTGTTGGCATATGTCTGTCACTGTTCTCTATTATCTCCAGAATTTATGTAATTTTTCTTCTTTCTCACTTTTACTTTATTTTTTAATATAATTGGATTTTCCTCACTTAGTTGTCACATTTTTCATCCCTAGTATTAGTAAAATACTGTATTTTAGCTTTATTTTCATAAGACTATGAACACAAAAATTTGTGGGTTTTCAGTCTTGAGGAGGCCTTTAGATGTTGGAGGGAAGTTGTTTGGTTTGTGCATGTTTTTCTACACTGCCTTAAACTATGTTGATTTAACATTGCCATACTTATGGGAATTTTTCCGTGGTTTTGTCATGCATAGCTTTCCATTAGAATTATTGCTTTCTTCTTTCTTGTCTCGTAGGATTTCTGTGCATTGCACTGTTTGGTTATTTTCTGGGATGTTGTTTTCTTTTTTGTTAATGTACATTTGGTTTTTTTTTAATTTAAACAATTCTTTTGTAGATTCTGTGTCTTTTAACGTCCTAATTCCTATAGTAAATTCATTTGGTTTCCTCTGTGCATGAGCATACATCTTTATTCACCTACATGTCCCTGTTAATAAATTTTAAAGTCATTGTTTAGATTGAACAAATGTTGACAGAAGGTGGAAAATTTAAAAATAAGTTTACAAAAAATAAATAGATTCTTTTATTGATCTTAACTGGGAGAAATAGACTGCTATGTTAAGAAAACATGCATAAAAAAGACATTAAGAGGGACTTCAAAGGAAGATCTTTTCTACATAACTCTTCTCCCTGGAAAACAGAAAATCAGAGTCCAGTTCTGTTGGTTCTCTGATAATTAAAGCTTCTGCTTTGCAATAAACTCACTTGATTGTTTCCAGTTCCATTTTTTATCTGCCTGTATATTGGCTCTCTGTGGGCTGGGTTACTTGCCCTAAATTGACTGATACCTTGTGGGCATAGCATAGATATATGGTGAAGTGTAGGCACCCTTATTTGAAGTGAGACTGTAAATACTCAGGAGAAAGCATACATAGAAGTCTACGTGAAGAGTAAATGCAATAACAACAAAAGAAAACCACATTAGTTTTAAAATATCCAAGTCTCAGGGCATGAAGGACACAGTTCTTGGGATTTACACTGCTTGAAGAGCTAGTTATATACATTGCCTAGCCTGAAAAAGCAGCATTTTCATCTATGATTTTTCTTTGACAAGGCAGTGATATAAGAAATTCTACTGAATTCCAAAAACACTTTGAAAGAATGACTTTAAAGTAGATATAGGAAATAGGGCAAATTGTATATGCCTTTCACCAGCATGAAGCACAGGAACAGTATTTCCTAAACTCTGCTGGAATAAGGCATAGCTTTATTATCCTTACAGGCACATCAAATCCTTCTGCTTCTAATCTTCTAGAAATGCTTAAAAAAATCTTTCACACTGATGTTTTCTTTGGCATTCATCTTCAAAGGTTCAATTGCAGTGCTGAAATAATTCTTGATAGTTTTCATTGGGTTTTTTTTTTTTTCTCTATCAGTTATATGCCAAGATCTCTGGTCCTTTCATTCTATTTGCATCATTTCCAGATTGCCAGGTACCTGGCTTGTTGCAGAGGTACCCCATCACAGCTGCAGTCTAAGAAAAGCATGATTACAGCCTTTGGATGCTGAAACACCTATCAAAATAAATATGAACTATTCTTCCACATAATTATTTTGATGCTTTTTGTTGTTGTTTTCTGTTGTTGTTGTTTTTAATGTAAAAACAAAGAAAGAAGCTGGATCTTCAGTGTACCTTTCTGAAAAGATAATTACTTTTATATAGATGTAGGTATGTATTTATGTGTGTATCCACTTTCCAGAAAAAAATGCACAAAAAAAATTTCTATTTGTAAGCCAGGTCTAATAACTCTGTACATTCTAGGTTAGGGGAGCTCTCCCAAATCCTGTCTAAGTTACAGTACAAGCGCCTGACTTCCATGAAAAACAATGTGGTAAATGACCAATTATTTTACAGTATAGACTGTTAGATTGCAAAAGAAAAAGGAAAAATAAATGCAAAAAGAGACATTTTCTTTCCAATCCTTACTGTAATTCAGGTTTAGGCAGATCAATGCTGGCATCCTTCCCAGCTTCCAAGACTGAGTTGTCAGCTATGCACCAAACCTCCTCATTACTGTACATACCCTTGGTGTATCTGCTTACTGACTAAAGGACAAGTCAAACCCAATCCTTTATTTATCAATTAACAATTACCTGAACTGTGAGTCTTGGAGTTGAGACCTCATCAGCCTGGGCAGATTTCTATGTGCAGATAGAAACAGCCAGTCTGGCTTTTTACTTGCCTGAGGGCCCGACATTTCCTTTCCCTCAAACCATTGCTGCAGAGGAGTTTGGTGCATAAGAGACACGGGACATAAAGGGGCAGGGCAGGAAGGAAACTCACAGTAGCCACAGGGCTCTTGAACCTAGGGGGGGGAAGTGTCCTGCTTCCAGGAGCCTCAGGGGAGTGTGAAGCAGCCAGTTTACTCAGCCAGTTGCTCACATGTTCAGAAGAGCTTGGATCACATAACTCTGGCAAGTGATTTTCTTCATTTTAGAGTAGGCATTTTACAAGATGTACCAGGGGTCCTGCTGGCTGTGCTGACAGTTCCAACAGCTTAGGGAAAGTTTTATTATCTAGATTGCTTATGGACATCTCCATGAAGAGATAAATGCAGACATCTTAACCTGAGATCTGAAACACACAATTTTTACTTCATTTGAAAATCATAGTAGAGAAAATATTTCAAGGACCAAGATCAGAGACTCAAATCTGTTCCTTGCCATGGGAGTATGGCTTTCTTTTACTTGTCCCATGTCCATGCCATTGCCAAGAGAGGGGATGCTGCACACACTCCATTTCCCAAATATCTCATACTTGAGGTGATTAGGTGACTCCCCTGAGATGCAAGTGCTATGAGCTAAACCCCATCATCTGTTCAAGAAGAGTTACAACCTGAATTTCCTTTTTCCAGTGTTCTCTGGAAAGCTACTCAGATATTGCAGGAAAGAAGTAGGTCACTGCTCCACCTTTGGAAAAAGATCCTTCTGGGTAGGCTGAAGGTTGAAGATTACCAATTCTAATATTAGTTATATTTCTAATGCAGCACATAACTGTGAATGACCTACATTTCCAGAGATATTTGGATACTAGTTGTTACCACGAATTTATGTAACTGTTATTGATACTTTTCCATGTCAGCTGACACTGCTAAACTAAAATACAAGGCATATCAGAATGTTTTGGAGTAATTTTGATTCTGAAATATTTTTTATTTACATTTGATCATGAGTAGGTTTAGTTTTATTATCTCCAGGACACAGAACATTTAGTCTCAGGGGAATGCTTATTCTTTAATTCAAGGCTGCATTCTCTCTGCTTGATAGCTGCATTTAATGTTCAGAGACCTTTCTAAATATTTCTTGTAATTTATTTTCGGTTTATCCAAATTTTTCCAAATTTTCCATCATTTATCCAGAGCTCTACAACTAGAATGGTAACTCCCATGCCACTGAATTTCCAATAATATGCTGGATATCTATGATTTTTTTTCACCATTATCTGAGAGCAAGGACTTTTCTAGCCTAAAAGGCTTTCACTGAACCAAATCCATGATCAAATCACTTATTTATGTGGACACAGAACCAAAACTGGAATTTCCGTTGATGTGTAAGGTGTGGTTTGTGTTTAGCAATCACAGAGACAATATGAAAAATCATAGAAACACAGTTTTCTTGGTGCTGACAGGCAGAATCTGGCTGCTTAAAAGTGTGCTAGAAGTGGTACAGAGACACTTCAATTCACTTCTGAGATGACTGAGTAGATATCAAATAGAAATATGGATGTTCTTGGGTTTTTGTTTTTTTTTTGTTCAGACTAGAATGAGTCTATTTTTCTGTAGTCACTAGTACAATCTGGATAGCAGCACCAAGTCTCTGTGCAGAAGAAACAACTCTGCACTTCCATGAAGAAGAAATAGAAGATAGTCAAATTCGGAATGTCATTACTGGCCAATAGAGACAATACCCTTTTATTTTATAAACTGTTTCATTTCCCATTAAAAATTTTATATTGAATACATTAAACTATGCTGACCTTTGTGATCAATGTGTAAAGCATGCTGCAAACAGATCAGAATGAAAAGAAAAAGAAATGTCAATATAAAGCAATAAATATGGATGAAATTAGTTTAATTACAGTGGAATTCCTGCTGGATTATACTATATTCACAGTAATACTAAAAGAGTTCCCCATGATTAATGTTATTAAAGTGTGTGCCAAGTAAAATAATGATTTTTTTTCTCTTTTCATAGGAAAAGAGTTTCCATTTACAGTGTAGTAGGATGAAATATTTTACTTTTGCTGTGTAGGTACATTAATATCTGTAACTAAATGAATCAGATACAAGGGTATACCTAGAATTTTCTAAAGATGACTTTTCCCTGTTGGACACCATTTCAGACCCTCTCCTGTCGTCTGCCTCAACTTCTTATTTTGCATGGGTCCTCTTTGTCTTTTTCAAGACATAAAGCTTTTAAACCACCCCCTTGGCTCTTTCCTCAGTTTGTTTTTTTTTTCCTCCTCTCTTATAGATACAGAGTGTCTTTTGCTTTAAAAAAAAATCTCTTAAATTCTGGCCTATTGCAAACATTCAGTAGTTTTCTTTTCAACAATTATCACCCTAATTGTCTTTTTTTAAACTCACCTTGCCTTTCCCCATTATGAATCTCCTTGTAGTTAAGAAGTGGTCGCTTTTAACAAATTTTTTGAGCATGTTCTGAACTTTCATTTTGCCAGACCTGTCAGTTCATAGAAAACCATCACCAGTTCTATCTTTCTTGGTTTCTTTCTGATCTTTTCTGTTTCTTCTCTTTTTTCTACTCTTGATTTTTGTTGTTTGTTTGATATTTTTAATTATTGTACATTGTCGCCCATTCCTTTCTCTTGTGCTTTTTTCATGTCCCTAAGGAAACAAATTCTGACATCATCTATTCTGTTTTTTCACAGATCTGCACTTCTATTCCAAATGTTTAGATGAAGTAAAATATCACTCTGAGTTTTCATTCTCTGCTCCACTTTTTCTCTCCATCTTCAAGACTACATTGAAATAATATGCCGAAAATATAAAATACAACCTTTGAAGCCTTATATGAAGGTAAGATTTATGTCTCAATTGTGATGATATCTTTTATTCTGATTCAGCACAGCTTGCTATATTCAGAATAGTGCAGCTCTTGATTCATCACTTTATATCTATTATTTCTCTTTTTACATATTTTCATTTGCTCTTCCATAAAACAGCTCAAGAAACAAGTTCCTTGTCTGCTAATTCACCCTACCACTTCCAAGTGTTAAGACATCTGACTTGCCTTCAGTTCCTAAATCTCACATTTTATTTCATGCTCATTTTTTACCATCAATACTATAATCCTATTATAAATAGTCCCTCAAAACTTAAACATCCCACTTCAAATTCACCTTTAAATCTTTTGTACATGAAGATGTATAACAACAGAATGGCCACAGTTGACACAAGAGCACTCTCTATCTACTGACAGTAGTAATTTCCCTACACAGTTTTATGTGTGTGTATATATGTGCATGTTATCTGCTAGCTTAAAGTTTGTGTTTAAGCTCTTTCTATTAGAAAGCCTCTTGCTTTATTTGTTGACCTTCTGGAAGAAAAATCGTGAATCATAACTGAGCTCATAGGTAATATAAAAATACAAGTATAAGTAGCATTTCTGAGGGCTTTTTTAATGTATATTTCATATTTCTGTAGTGAAATGAAAAGATAGACGGCTCAGTAACCTTGAGTGAGTTCACCTCACCTAACTTCAGCTACATCTGTGGTAGATTTCTTTTATAGTCAATAGGGAAAATAAGTACTTCTAGAATGTGAGTCACTTCCTCTTAATGTGGATGTCAAAATTTGGTATATAGCAAGAATGAAATCCTACTCTGCTAATGTTCAATTGGAGTCCTGCCATCAGCATCAGTAGGGCCAGAATTTATCCTCAAACATGCTAAGACCTTTTTCAAAGAGATATTCAAATCAACTCTCCAAACTCAACAAAGTACACCAAAATCCTAAGCCAAACCCAGCAGAAGATCCAAAATCAATATGACTTTTCCAATATTATAACTTTTAAAGTAGAGAACTTATAAATTTCCATTTACAACATGACATGAATTAAGAGTGACGTTGAATAAATAAGTAAGTAAGTTACAATTACATTTTTTAATCAGAGACTTTTGGATCACCTCTATGGAAAAAATGGATACCAGTGAGCAACCAAGCTACCACTTCAAAATAAAAATTAATGTTCATATCAGTCCTAATCAAATTAATTATTTGAAACATATATATTAGAAACAAAATGACTGAAACAAACCAACATTTTCTTAATTTTTAAAGAAACCCCTTCACTTCCCCAATGTCTAATAACTCAGTCTATCTGTTTATCTATTTTTAATAATTAGCATTACTGAAGAAAAAAATTCTTTTGAGAAAAGCTAAATGATATAAAAGTCCTTGAGATGCAGAAAATGTTTTTATTCCATGCCAGTTTCTTTCTCAGAAAACGATTAGGGAGAAATAGCAAAATATTTTGTGGAATTGTGTTATTAACATTGCAGTAATAATTACAATTATCATCTTGTCACAATATCTCTGGACTGCTTTCTGTGAAACTCCACTTCAAATATAAAAGACACTTTCAAATAAACAGTTATAATCCCTAAATAAGCATGGTGGTGCATCCACTCCCTCCCCAGGCCACACTATGATCTGAGAAATGCTTCCTAGTCCTTGGCCTTGATGAGCAGCAGCTGGGCCCAGCTCCTCGTGAGCTTATCAGAAACACTCTCTGCTCCCAGGAACTCGTGCTGTTTAACAAGCTCTTGTGTTTTGACAAACAGCCTTGGAAACTTACTCTTCATGCCTGAATAGCAATCCAAGTAGAATGTTATTTTCGTTATCAAACTTTCAAAGAAAGTTACCAGCCTGAATTGTGGCCAGGATGGAAAATTACTGTGACTGAAACCATCTCTCTTGCAAACCTATAAACTCCAGTCCAAAGTGAGACCCTTGGAGCCCTCCTGGACCCCAGTGGGCTGTGGCCAACATCTCCCTCTCAGGGCCAGTGAACTCTCGAGATTGCTGTACTCAGGATTGCCGAATGACAACAGACCCTGGGCTGATACCCCCACTCCTCAAGGCTCAGCACTTTGCTCCTTGAGAAGATGCAAAGGCATCCAAATTCCAATGAATTCAAGGGGAATTTTTCATATGTGTACAGACTATTTATGTCTGTGTGCATGTGAGTCTGAATATGCTGTAGCAAATGTACTTAGGAATGTTGTTCTTATAGATTCTTAAGTAGTTTAACTTTATAGTAAGTCAGACCTGTAAGTTACTGTTGTGATACAGTAAATTCTACATTAATCATTTGCTAAATCATTTAACTTAAGCTATCTCACCTCATCAGGAAGGAGGCTTTGGTGCATAAGGAGCTGGGAGGGGACAGAGTGAGGACAGCTGACCCCAGCTGGTATCCCATACCATATGGATGCTCAGCATACAGAGCTGGGAGAAAAGGAAGAAAGCAGGGGCACTGTTCAACCTATAGCATTTGTCTTCCCAAGATATGGTTAGGATTAGGGTTAGGGTTACAGGTGATGTAGCCTGTTTTCCTGTCTGCTAGTAATGAAGTAACTTTTTTTTCTTGCTGTGCATGCACAGCTTTCACTTTACTTATTAATTTGCTTTTTCCTCACCCCATGAGTTGTGTCACCTTTACTCTTCTGATCCTTTCCCCCACCCCACTGAGTGGAACAAGTGAGTAATTAAGTGACATTGAGCTCCCTGCCAGGGATAAACCACAACACATGTTATGATATAGATGTGGCATGAGTTACTTGTGTTGCAGGAATAATATTCAATAATATTAATCTCTGGTTTTCTGCTTTACATGGTTTAGACCAATAGGGTAAAACATATAGGAAACCCATGGAGGAGTAAAGAATCTGTGATTGAATGCTTGTGTAGTACTTATGGTATATTTGTCTAAGAAATCAGGAAAATCCATGAAGACTAAACCAGTAAGATATTTATAAAAAAGATGGAGACCAGTAATCAATTTAAAACATCTTACTTCAAAGTTCCTCCCTATTTCAGAAACATTAGTAGGAGTAAGGAAATATGCCTACAGTGTTGGAAAATTGCTAAACAAAAGAGATATTCATTAAAAAAAACCCCAAACATAAAATATATTAAATCCTATTGACAAAGGGGAATGGGGAAATATTCAACAACTGGCAAAAGTATAAAAACAAACTCAAATTAGAACCATAAGTTCCACAGCAATCTATTGGAAAAAAGGATGGGACCCCGAGTCAGCTGCATACTGATTCAACTCGCAGGCTATCAGTTGGCACTGAGTGATATATGAAATCCCAAAGAATGCCAAAATCCAAACCACCATAATATTTAAACTATAAAGGGGCCCTGCTGACCTATTCCAGGGTTTTCCTTATTTTTTAAATTATAGGTTGGCCTCTTAGGCGTGCTTTGGCCAAGCTCTCAAAAGAAGGGATCTAAGCCTTTTTTGGAATCATCATTTACTTAAAGCTCATACTTCTTTCTTCAAAGCCTAAGCAGAGTCTGAATCGTCAATGCACAAGAGCAGCAGAGAGCAGACAGGTCATGCATACTGTAACTGTCCAGATATCTTGAGCCATGCTGTCTGTGCAGAGGAATTATGAATCTGAGCTGGACTGCAAATTTAACCAGGTTTCCAAATGTTTAAGTGGCACAAGGAATAAAACTGTACCAGGGAGTCTGGCCCTGAAAGTGCAGATTCAAAAGACATTGACTAAGACTTATACACACTGGTTAAACTTGGAGGAAGAAAATTGTTGTAATGTTTGGATTAAACATCAGCTGAAAGCAAATGCCTTTATTTTCCACCTAAGGAATGTTTGGAAAAGTCCTCAAAGACTAGAAAATATTGTTTAAGCAACTGAGTCTTTATTGTTGTGACCATGTTTTTAATGTTCTTCAATTATGTTGAGGAACAGAAAGATCAAAATTTGGAGAAGTGGTAAATGGTGCAGTTTTTGTGCTCTCACCATACCTCAAAATTCTGGAAACAGTAGAACACATTTTTTAATCTTGAGACTTATAGTCAAATTTCTAGATTTCCCAGGCTAGCTAAGTATTTTATGGTTATGGACAAGCCCAAAATAATAATCTTCAATTCTGAACAACTGCAAACCACAGATTAAAATCAAAATCCATGGTCTTTTGTAGTTTGTTTTTATTCTTCGGTGCTTTTGTAGTTTGGATTAATTCTTTGAATCAAACATCCAAGGCATCAACAACAGGGAAAAATCAATCAGGAACATATGTAATTTTAAAGTTTTTCTTCCAGCTGTTAAGGGCAACAGAGAGATAATTTCTTGAGAACTTGTGATCCACCCCAAAAAAGCCAATAGAAGGAACAATATGAAAATAGAAGTGGAAGCTGTCCTTGCTATCCTCTTACACACTTGCATTTTAAGATAGTGTTGCCTTTATGCAGTGAAAATAACTACCTGTCCCTTCTGTCTCTGTCTGGGGATAGCATATTCTGTTCTGTCCCATTTTCCTTTTAAATGAAACTAAATGCTTTAATCTAGAACCTCAAAATTTAGCTGCTTAAGTCATGGAATGGGAAAGAAAGGGGTTGTGATATAGAAATTTTATTGGAAATTTGGGAGAGAGGATGTATTTATTTTCAGAAAACAAAATATGGAATTTGGAGCAGAGGCCTAAGAAATTTTATTGTAAGTGATAATATGTATATGTATATGGATTATACACTTTTTTTTTACATTAAATTGAAACCTGGAGATCTAATCCAGCAACAATTTCAGCTGCAGTCTATGTCCCATACTAACAGTTTCTAATTTAGGAATCATGTAAGTGTCTGAAGATAAGTCACATTAATCCATCAGACACAGCCTCCTGTGGAGCCTGTGCCACACTGGGACAATGGGAAGATTTAGGTCCAGCAAGCCTGGAACCAACTGTCTCAATGCCAAGGATGCCTGGGGCTGGAAATCTGGGACAGTACAAAATGTTTTAACCCAGGACAGTCCCTGCAAAGTCTTGGACATCTGCAGGCAAAAGTAAACTGGAAACAGACCAGTCAGGTTTCTGAGACAAGCCAGTTGGAAGCTTGTTGACATTACTGCATGTCCATCCAACATGAAAGCCTACTTTACTGGAAAATGCCTGACCTATTCTGTCCAATGCTGCCCCACCAGGCTTACAATTACTCAAGAGCTTTGGATTACTACAGAATCACTGAATTTTTTAAGAGCTGCTTGTAAAGAAGAATAACAGGAAAAAAACCAAACCCAACAAACAACATTTGGGTTCTTTGTATCCCTCAAGCTTAAATGTTGCTTTCAGTTTAACAGGTCTTATCCATTGCAAGAACAGGAATTTATATGCAGTTGCATGTACAGCTGAATGTTCCCTAGAAATAACAAGACAGTTGGGAAATGGGGGGAATGTTTGTAAGACAGACACTTGCTTTTAAATTACAGCATCATAAAGTCTCTCAAACTGTTAGAGAAGATATAGAAGCAGCATGCATAAACCTTAGATAATTTTTGCAAACCTACTGAAAAGGGATGAGAAGCCACTCAAAATGCTACATTTCTTGTATAGAACTTTGGTGATATTCTCTTCTAAGACTTGTGAGTTTTCGTTGTGCCTCTGTATTTTCATTTTTCCTTTCCCTTTATTTCTAAATATATTTACACCAGAGTGGGATCAGATGCTAATGTAAAATCAGATTTACAGCCTGACTTTACAAAGAGAAGAATTTCTAAAAATAAAACCGAGTAGTGAATTTAAAGCTATTATAACTGACTATTACATCTTTTAGTTTTTTATGTCCACAAAGACATACCTACACTTATTTTGCTGAGTGGACATAGTATTCTGTTATTAGTGTGGCTGGCATTCATTTCTATAATCTTTAATCTTTGTCTAGTTGATGAGCTCTATGTAAGCTTGTTGCAAGAAAATTAAACAAATGGTAATATTAGGAAGGGCCTTGGAGTTGCTGCAGAGAGGGGGGATACTGAGTAACTGGACTGAATGCCAGGTTCAACCACAGGCTTCTTGCACTTTCTATCCCTCTCTTCTATCTCTGTAAAAAGAGGGATAATATTGCCGTTTAGCACTTTTGTTCTCTTTTGGCCAGATACCTACTCTTTCCATGCTTGCATGGTGTCCCTCACAACAGTAGCTGGTTCGTAGCTAATTAGTGGAAAAAAATACACTGATATGTTTGCTATCTGGACAAACATGTGTTTCCACCTGAAGCAAAATATTTTGTAGTAACTTAATGTTTTATGTTTTTATTAACATACCTCAGGGTCAGAACTTATTTTCTGGAGAGATAAAGAACAGAAACCATATAGGACACTCATCTGGAAAGCAGAGTTCACACCTAATTTATTCACAGAAAGGATCTGGACTTAGTTCTCATAGAAGGAAAGTGGTTTTTTTCTAGACTCGAATGTATTTTATTTCATCTTCTGCAACTGCTTGATATAATTTAATTAAGTATTCTGTGGATAAGAAACATCCAATTCCTTATGACTTATTTCAGGAATTTAACTGATCTTCCCTAATTAATAACTTAGATATCCTGTATACTGTGCAAAAAAGACAAAAGTCTTTTGGGATGTTTTAATCCCTTTTTAAAGTTTTTGTTTGTTTGTTTTTGTGTTTGTTTTTGTTTTGTTTTTCCATTTGAAATAAGGCATTAATCCTGAATCTTTTACATCGTCAAGATACAGTCTAACCATAATTGTTCCTTGTGAGTCCTTTCCAACTCAGCATATTCTGTGAGCTTTTAATGTTTCTTTTGTGAGTTCATCAGTTCTTCTCACCATTTGAAAAGTTCTATTTGCAATCCAGTAAAAAACCTCAAATATAATGTTGACATTTCAGATATTTACAAAGAATATAAAAAATCTTCATCTTACAAGGAAGTAATAACTTTAGGAAAGTGAAGTCAACTCTATGTCTTTGATCTGATTTTTCTAGATTACTAAAAAGAATATATTAAATAACACTTTCTGCCCAGAATATAATCTTTCTAAAAATAATGCTTCAGCTTCATCCAAAAACTTTAAAATAGAATTGCCTGATATCATTGGGAAACATCTCCTGCCATAGGACCCACATATCATTTTCTAAGTAGAAGAGCATGCTGCCAAAATGGTGTAACAAATTCATTGCCATAAAGTAAAAATTCACTGAGTTCTTAACCAAATGCTGAAATTAAATTTAGCCACAACAATTTAATATACCTACAAGATATCTACAAATTTCAGTAAACATTGCAATGGTTTAATTATTTATTCTGCTTTTAAAAAGCACAAACCAATGTAACATTGTAGTAATTTTTGTTCTACTTTACGGAACTGAGAATGAGGAGGGCATTATTCACTTGGAAATTAGGAGAGTTATTTTTTGCATGTCAAACACAGTAGACAGCACAGTTATTGTACAGAATTTCATTAGCACTGTACTTCTTTTAGAAGCGTATATAGTCATGAAGGGTGACAGTTCCTTTAAACCATTTTGATACTCTAAAATGTAGGGCAGTGATGCATTTATGTATATATGTGTATAGTTTGCATACATATATTATGAAGGAAAATGGCAAGGCTGCCATTCAGAGACATCTAGCCAGGTTGGAGGAGCGGGCCACCAGGAGCCTTGTGAAATTCAGCAAGGACAAATGCAAAGTCCTGGGTCTGAGAAGGAAGGAACTTTGGCAGAAATATGAGCCAGGGCTGCTGGGCAGGGATGTATCTTGTCAAGGAGCAGTGTGGCCCAGCAGCAACCCCAGATGAGGGAGCTGGAGCTGAGGGAGATCCAGTACAGGCCATGCCCTCTCCCCTGAGGAAGAGGAGCTGGTGATGGGGTCCACTGACAGGCTCTGACAGAGACAGGAACGAGGGGGATCCAGGGCACAGCTGGGGGCTCCAGCCAGGCAGCAGAGGAGCAGAGGAAGGGCTGGAGACTGGCACTGCTGCAGTCTCGCTACAGGGACTGACAGAGCCCAACTGGGCTGAAATCAGGTCTTGGACAGGAAGGGGGTCCCAAAGGAAGCTGGGCAGGACAATTAAACTCTTGAAGTATTCAAGGCCTTGAAATGTCTGTGTTCACAGGACTTGGGTGTTCTGGTGAGCACAAGGTGGACATTGGCCAGCACTGTACCCCAGCAGCAAAGACCTCCAACAGCATCCTGGGCTCTGTGAGAAGCACAGCCTGTAACAAAAGGCTATCCTGCTCTGATTGGTACTTGTTGCACCACATCTAGACTGCATATAGTTTAGGGTCCTGAATAAGAGAAAGATATTGTAAAACTGGAGTGAGTTCAGTAAACCCAAACAATCTGGCCAGGGCTGGAGCACTGACCCTGTGAGCAAGGCTGAGGGCATGGGGTTTGTGCATTTTGGACCCTTGAAAAGACGCAGCTTCAGGGTGCCTAAGAGCACCCCCTAGTACCTACTGGGAGATTATCAAGAAGTCCTGAGTTGTGTGGTGGAAGACTAAAAACAGAAAGCCCAAATTGCAACAAAAGAGATTCAGTATGAATATAAGGAAAAATTTTCACCACAAGGAGAGTCAAGCAGCCAAGCAGGTTGTCTAGAAAGTTTTGGAAGTTCTAAAGACCTGAGTAGGTAAAGCCTTGTGCCATCTGGCCTGGTCTCATAGCTTGCTCTGCTTTGAACAGCAAAAATCCCTTCCAACTGAATCATCATATGATTCTATGAAAATAAAGAGCAAGAGGTACTGATTATACAGGCACCAAGAGGTTTTCATGTGCTCAGAATGAATTCAAACTGTGCTACTTCCTGTAACTAGACAAAATATTTATAGGACGATGGACCCAACTCCACATGTTCAGAATTTTGTATTTGAAAGATTGAAGTTTTGTCAATCTCACTCTTTATATGGATAATCTAAAACTGCAGTTCATCATATTATTGCTGCTTATCCTTCCTGTGTGCTCTCCTGAATCACTCATTACCAAAATGCTGGCTGACTAAGTTTAATTTAGAAAATGAAAGTCACAGCAGACATCCCCCTCAGCTCTGCATTAATTTTTGCTTCGATATACTGCAGGCTGAGAAATGAAATCAAGTCCATTCATTTATCCTTTTACCCTCAAGCTGGAGGTAGCAGGTGTTAGACACATCAAGAACAGTAGTCATTTCTCAGACACAAGGAGAAGAATTTGACATTGAGCTTGGTTCTGATTCAATTGTCCATAGTAATGTAAATTGATGTTAGTCCCACAACCGTTTGCCTCAGAGAAGTAAAAAATCTTAGAAATGCTATGTAATAAATGTACATCAAAAGCACTTTTAGGATTGCATTAGTGTGCATACTGACTATAATTACAATAATTAGAATATAGAAATTACAGGAGGAAGACTCAAAGAGCACATGAAAGCTTGCTTGTAAACATATCATTAAAATATTCAGTCAAAAGTTGGACTGGAAGATCTGTCATGGCCAAAACATGGATTTTCTTTTATGTGTTTATGTTTCATTATTGGCTGTTTATATTCTCTGACTTGAGCCAAATTTCACAGAAAGAATAGTTTTTTGGTCTGACTACCTATGTATTCTCTTTCTATTGTCAATAAATAGGTATGGACATCCCTAGAGAAATATCAGTTTCATCTATTGGCAAACTTGTCTTAGGAAGGGCTAATCAATCCTCTGAAGGCTCCTGTCCTTAGCTCCAGTGCCTTAAGAACAAAGTCCAGGAGACTGTCTTAGAGCAGATGCACAGCTTTTAGATGAATTCTCCTCTTCTTCACTTCCAGATATTGATTCTGCAATGTGTTGAAAGTAACCTACTTTTCAAATGTTTCTTGGACACTTAAAGACATTTAAAGACACATTTCAGTATTTTCTCTTCTATTTCTCTACTTCCAATTTTGGTGTTAAATTACAGTTAAATTACACTTTCATCTTCATTAAAAAAAAACAAAAAAAAATATATCTGTAGCTGGATTCTTCCCTATTCTGCTATTCATTGGTTTAACAATTACTTTTGGTCATTGTTTCTGAATTGCTATTCAGCTTTTCCTTATCTGGTATTTAAACTATTTGCTTATTACATGACACATTTTCAAATGTCTATATACAATTCTGCATATATTTTCAATGTGGGTATGTATACATTTAATGAAATGGACTATTAGCTTTCTGCACTATCACTTACTTTTTTTAATCTGCATCTTAGAAGGACAATAATGAAAAAACCTTTTTGAACTTTTAGGTGATTTCTGTCACTTGAGTGGCTAGTTCTGAGGTGTCTGACCTATGCTGTTGTACTGAAGAAATGCACTTCTACAGTGACACTCCAGAATAGAAGTCTGCAGAGATGATGTGCTCCAGGGAAAACAAGGAAAATGCCTAAAATGATAACACGCATACCTTAGGACAAAGTTAAACAAATGCACATGAATAATGAACCAGAAGAGAATACTCTGGGTGCAACCCTGTTGACAGAGTGATTTGGTAGATATCAGTAGCTGGAAGGGCAGTTTGGACATATTTATGTCTACACCATCTGCTGTCCTATGCCTGTAACCCTCCAAAGCAAACTTTCTGTTTGACATGAGATTCAATATGGCCATAACCTATACCTAATTAATAGTGAATGACATCTGATATTTCACCTTGGTGCTGGGATTTATGTAGCCTGGTGGTGAAGGGAATAATACCAATGATAATAGCAAGGATAACTAATCAGTAAATATGCTTCACAATGTTATCCTCTAGAAAGCTCAGACTCTGACACCTCATACTGTGATATTTGGGATTATAGAATCATAGAATATAGGATTTGTAATTATTGATCACGCTATATTCTTTCAAGTCCATAGACTTTGGACATTTTATGGTGTTTGTCATTTGCAGCATTTAAATCCTCCCTAACATTCTTCGGAAAGGCCTCAGACTGTCCAGCACTGTACTCACTGCTCACTCAGCTGTAAAATGATCAGCCTGCCTTGGAATTCATCTGCCTCTCCTTGCCATCCGACCCGACAACCTTTCCAGCTGGAACAGCTTACTATGACCATGGAAAACCAAGTGTCCATTCCCTCAACACCAGATGTCAGTCATCCTCTAAAATCCATCTAGCCTAAAGGGGTGGTACATTTAATTCCCCAGTGCCCCACAGGACAAACTGCAGAATGCCAAATGGCAAAGCCTTCCACAAACTCAGCCTGAAATCAGGCCTGTTGGACCCTTGCAAAAGATAGAAGCAGAATAAGATCTGCTCAGCCATATTTTCTGTCTGCATCACAAGTCATTTTCATCTACACTGAAAACTTCAGCTGAATCCCATTAGGAAGAGAACTGGTGCGAGAGACATTTCTAATTTATAACATGTCTAATTTCTTTCAATTTGACAGCAATATGGCTATAATTTTAGCTGAGACATGTCAGACGATTACCGAATATGTGCAAATTTTTAAAAAAGACAACAAAAATGACGTGGCAAATTGCAGGCTTTTCTTTTAAAAGTGTAACAGACTTTTGTGGAGACAATGCAGTCTTTCAACATACTGCTTAAAAAAAATATCCCTGTAAGGCAAGGATTGCCAGTTTGATTTTCCAATGTTTGTGGTATTTGTTCCATCAAAAATGAAACTAATATTGACTCACTTGTATTAATATTGCATTTTGCTTTCCATATTAATGTTTGTTTGAATTAATCTGAATATTCCTCAATTTAAATTTCAGCACATGTACTGAATTAACCTCAATAATGAGAATTTTGCCTATGGCACCCCTTTTATAAATGGTTTTCCCATTGAGAATCTTGCTGGGAAGACAGCTTGATTGTGAATATATTGACATTCTACTTGTTACTGCAAGTCTTGTTTTGTTTTAGATGTTTTATTGTCTGATGGCTAAATTTCCCTTTTATGTCCTATAAATGTAGGACATAAAATATTTGATTAATAAATACTTGAGGTTATTGAACTCAGTGCAGTCAGTTTGCTACGATCAAAGCAGTAAACACTATCCATTGCTGTTTTCTCTAAAGCTCCTTAGTCCGTCCATTGTAGGGGACAGTGTAAAGCACTACCAAAAGTTAGATATTAAATACTTTATCAAGCTGACACAGGACGTGCTGTAACTACCATTTTGATCCATGTGATTTCAATGGCTTTAACTGGATTAGGACACCTATCTATTCAATAATACTCCATGGTTCAAATATAAATAGTTATCTTTGAATTTATAGGGACAATTTGATAAGATTTATTTTGCTTATCTATATACAGAAACTGCATTATCCAGTTATGCATAAATAGCCTTGGTACAGGAACTTTCAGAAGAAAACAATGTTCTAATAGTCTTCCCACTCCTGTTAGCATCTTGGTAGTACAAAGAGAGAGAAAAACTGAAACCAGACATGTTAATTTGGGTGACAAATTTCTCATTCTGTAATTTTATAAAGTGGTTTGTTTTCCTCTCTGATGCTTTACTACAAGATGCCAAGGGTTCAGCCAACAGGCATATCTATTCTCAAGTGGAGGGAATCAATTAGTAGTCATTAGTCCCCTTGCTAATATTAGGATGGCAGCAATAAGCATGTAAATTTGTTACCCAGGAAAATGGATGCAGAAAGGACAGTTTTCTGGAGATATACACTAAAATCTACAATTTCACATGGTAAAAAAACAACTTGTGGCATTGGAAACCAACTGTGTAAAATTTTGCTGGTTCACATTCAGCTCAGGTTGTTGTTTTCTGACAGCTATTATCACCCAGCAGCTGTTGGATAGCTGATGTGAAGCAAGCAGGCAGGCTCTGTCCAAGATTGACCATTGACTTCAGTAATCTCCAAATGCTACTATGATTTAAAACAGCAAAATCAAATCATCAATATTTATCCTTTTAAAAGTTCCTGAAGAAAAGCCAATACACTGATGATTATTTCACCTAAGCTGCTTTTCAATCCTTCAGTATCATCATAGTAAGGTTGCAGTGTGAATACTGAAGACCTTTCACGTTGTGCTCTGCTAACAAACTTTCCATCCCTGGGAAGTGTTGCAGGGCTGACTCTAATATCATGGGAAAACCATACCATGGCAAGTATTTTATAACTTGCACTGAATCTCAATCATATTCCCACAGTGGTGATTTAAAATAGTTTCCATGAGGACAGGACAGACTTCATAGGTACAAACAATGAAAAGGTCACAGAACACTAATAGGATGGAAAGATACAGGATCTTAATTAAAAGATAAAAATGGAAAAATTTTCATACAATTCCTATAAAATTAAGTAAATTCCTATAAAGTGGAGCAAATTCCTTGGATTCTTTGGTGGGACACCATTCATTTAGCTCATCTTGGCATCTGATAGTCTTATTGATTAAAATTTAAATAGAAAGCTTTTCATGCTGCAATACTGGAGCAGGTTACAAAGCCATCATCTCCACTCCACAGCAAAAAAGGATATACAGTCTTCTAGTCCACAATGTACTCAGCTGTTTCACAAGTATTTCTATGTAAAGTTCAAACCATATCCTATAATAGATGATCCATTTTATAATCAAATTATTCTGAATACAAATTTTTGGGTTATGATAACACTTGTCCTTTGAATTATGTTATCAGGGAACATAGACCAGGTAGAATACATAAGTAAATGGGCTAGTTCTTTCAGAACTCCTTGTTGGACTTAATTTTTAGAGCTTAAGATTCAAACAGTGCTATCCACTTAGACCAGCTGAAAATCTTATTTATATCTAAGTTTTGTATAAATTATTTTTGTACTAGAAAATTTCTGTAACTCCCATATCATAATTTTGAATTTACTTCAAAAAGAGAATGTGGCTAGTCTGACCACCATATCACAGGACCAAGGGTTGGGAGAGTTGATTTAGTCCTACTGAAGGAAAAATATTTGTCAATGCCCCATCTTCCATAAGTGCATAATGTAGGGGTTCTCAGGGTAGAACTCACTCCTGGCACCTCCAATTGCTGTCAGATGTATCAGCATAGCAAAGCTAATCTGGTCTCAACACTGCAGTCTCATCACATCAGTGATACAGCTCAGGTGCTTTTCAGTTTTTGCCAATTCCAAAATCTCCACATGTGACCTTGATATGTATTTTACAAGTGTTTTAAGATCCCTGGCTGAAAAGTTCAGAGCAAGATTTAGGTGGCATTATCACATCCTTCTGTCAAGCTCCCTATAAGTCTTAATTTCAAAGGTGCTTTATCAGCCTGTTCACTCTCCTCTCTGTAATAAACTTCAACCTGATAACATTATTAAGCAAATATTACAAACCAGTTTTCATTAGACGTTGTTAACTATATCATGAAAGCAATAATAACCTGATCCATAACCTTGTGCCAGCTACAGCTGGAGAAATATTGTGCAGGAAAGATGCAGAGCTGTGGATCTCAGATGACAAGGGGATACACCATTCCTTCACATTGAATTCTTTTGTTTTATATGACTTTAGAAGTGCTTTCTGGGATCAGGAGGCTTTGTGCAGTGTTTGTATCATATGCTGCATGATATTGAGAAAACAGAGAAAAGCTGAGAGAAAAACAGTGCTTCTTTGACATTTCCTCCAATAGGGTGCAACAGCACACACTCACCCATAGCAAACTGGTGGTTAAAGGCAGCTGGCAGATATATTCTCTCATCAGATAAAACTGTAGACCTGTTTAACTCTGGCAAGAGTGACAGCATGTCTCAGAGAAACAGAGTTGTAGCCCTGAAGGAGCAAAGTTGAGTATTCTCCTCATACTGCTGCTCCATTTCTTTGTTCCATCTGGACTTTTTTAGTTTGTACATATTTGTATGTATTTCTTTTTTCCATTTCTTCGTCATTTCCCATACTGCACTGGGTTAGGCTTCTTTGTATTACCTTGTTTTCACACTTGATGAAAGTTACATTATCCTTGATTCATCTGAGAGCTTTCTAATTATTATTACCCTAAATTCCCACTGCTGGACCAACACTAGACTGCTTTTCTTCCGAAAAACTTATTTGAAGATTTATTTGATTAATCTTTAAATTATTAGGAACACTTGTAAAATTTTTAAGGTGACTTTTGGAATATTTCACCATCTTCATAGAATTAGGCAGATTACATATCCAGAAGCTGGTCAAACAATCACTCTCTCTGGCATCTTGTTAGAAATAATGAGAGAAAAAGTGGAAGAGAGTGAAATTGTTCTTCTGGGATGACAGAAGGAGAGTAAATTCTCCACTCCAGAAACTGTGGATGGGTACTTCAGCTCACACTTCAGTCTACCTAAAGTAATTAGTTCTCTGAAAGTGCCTCTTCACCAACTGCCAGTGAGCCAAGGGCCCATCAGTTTCCTACCTTAGCTGCTTCAGCTGGGATCTTAAAGTTGGATGTGATGAGTACAAATCTTAGGGACCAATAGAGCCAGTAAGTCTTTAAAAGATTATTTTCAGAGGAAAAAAACACAACAAAACCTCTGAAGAATATATTAAGGTGAGATTTGACAGTGCATTTACTACTCTTTGCTACCTCTCTGCATAACTACATCCCCATAAAGTCAAGATATATAACTTCACTTTCGAAGTGTAACAAATTTATTTGCTTCTACTGTACATGAAGAGCATCAAGGCAGGATGGTGGAGGGGAATAGCTAACCCCGGCTTGCCATGAAGTAACATCCTTCTGAACAGAAGCAGCAAAATCATAGAACTGTTCTGTAGAAACCAAGTTGCAGAGACATTCAGCAATATAAAGGCTATTTGGCACTTGAACTCTAATGTTTTTTGTGAAGGTGGACCACAACCTCAAGATTTAGATGAGTAAGCAATAATTCCAGCAAATTAAGGCTGAAGAACTGCAGAGGGAAAAAGAGGAGGACGCATGTTTTGTTTTTTATAGCTTATGTTTTAACAAACTTGTTAGGATATGAATATTCCAGCCACAACTTCAGGGTTGTAGACTGAATGTACTTATCAGGGCCGGGGGGACTCATCCCCAGCCATGCAAGCTGGAAAGTTTGTGCACAGGTTGGTGGATGGCTTCTTTCTGGCTTACATATCTTGTCTGTCATTTTATGGCACAGCTCACTCTTGCATAGGGTCAGAAGACAGCTGGAGGCTGCTGGACTCAACTTCAAGGGAGAATGATAACTATCTTTTCATACGTATATCACCTATGCAAGATCAAACTGAAGAAAAGGGGATGGACTTTCTAAGAGTATCCACACAAGAGTGATTAGGTCTTGACTAAACACACTTCCCATACTCCTTTTTTATAAAAGTTTCATGTTTCATGTTTCACTTATTTATATAGTTTCATGTGTTTAATAAAAAAAGAAACATTCCAGAAGATTTGCAACTAAACAGAAACGTCCTGTGCTTGTGATGCAAATCCTGGTGGGTTACAATGAACTGAGCATGTTGTTCTTTTCCTCCACATTTAACTACCTAAGAATTGCTTATAAAGTGTGTCTTCACAGTCTACTGCATTTATGGAGCTTTAGTATTGATTCTACTGAAAATAATGAGAAAAAAGGAATTCTTGAGCTAACAAGCACAGTTTTCTTGGCATGGGAAAAGAAGATGCATTATATGATTTGCTTTTTTACTCTTTTCCTCACCTCAAATTTCACAGTCTTCAACATTAATAGCACTTACACGACATCCCACTAAGACAGATAATGAAAAGGATGACAGAATTAACAGGAATTTTAACTATTAATGTTCTTGGTGTTTGCATCTGGTGTTGAAGATGATCACTCCTTCAATTCCAGGATGTAAAAACTGTTGTTTAAGAGTAACAGGATCTGGTTGTCACATACTTAGCTCTGTGGAGATTTGTCTGCACTGGCAAAAAAATGGTCTGTCTATTACTAAATCAAGACAATCATATTTTGAATTCACTTTTTCCACAGGTGAAAGTGCAAAGCTCTGCAAAAATCATATACCACACTACCATGCAGCTGACACACCTTTTCAGTTGGGAAAGTACTGTTGGTTTGCAAAGGTCATGTTTACAGTTCAGTTACGGGGAAAGTTATAGCCTTGCATGTCTGTACCAGATAATTTCAGGGGAGAGAGATGCTCTTTTTATGCTCTCAGCATCTTTAATAAACGTCACCCAATACGGGGTAAGAGGATGTGGTTTCTATCAGAAACCTTTAGAAGATGATCAACAACAGTAGAAAAACACACCTACGCAGCCACAGGTGCTTTCAGATCCTCCAATCAATGGTGAATGAGTAGCCCAAATGTATTAATGTTCTCACTTTTCTATTATTCTATGAATAAAGTTTAAACAGATATTTGAGCTGTTGATTTGGGGGGGTTTTAAGTGAGAGAATGAACAATGATGAAGATATTTGTGATACAAAAGCTAGAGTAGGTGTTTGCTTCTCATTTTCTGGCTATCACCTGACTTAAATTAATTCTCCTGCATTAAAATACAATATTCCATGGTTTGGTGATAGGTTGACACTTTTGACAGCTTCATGCTGGTGTTGCTCCAAGCTAAATATGTATATGTATAGGATCTCCTGAAGACAATCTAAATGTCTTCAAGATTTCTTTTTTTTGTCTGTGAACATCTAATAACAATAAACATACCTTAATTATTATAGCATTCATTTCTAGACAGTAAAAATTATTTTAGCCTTTATTTCTAGATGGTAAATTTGAGATTACTTACTATGGTGATATGCAGAGGAAGAGGCTGCCTTCTATTTTGTGGAAAATCACCTTGATATATTATGTCCCATTGATCACCCAACTTTGACTTAATTTTTCCCAAACCATGCTCCTAAAAAAGGCCATTTTTCTGAAATGCTACTCCCTTTAAAATGTTCACTGAATATGTTAGCACATCTAAGCTTCTTCACACTCTCCAAAGAGTTGAAAGACTTACTAAAATGACTGTGCCCCCACGGTTGGTCAAAAGCACATCTGCTTGGCAATTGGTCCAGTGGAATGTCTCCAGACCTGAATCAGGTTAAGGAAGGATTAAGTATGTTGTCAAAGTGGTACATCCCATATCTTCACACAATGCTGTCTTCTTGAGGATCACAATAGTACAGGCAGCGTTTCCCAGCAGAGTAAATTGAGGGAGAAAAAAAGGAGAGTCAAGATCCTTAGTAGGAAGGAGAGGGGAAATCCCTTGGGTGAGCCATACAGACACAGTGCTGGAGAAGATGTGAGGAAACAGTAAAAGAGGGCAGAGGCACATGCACTGAGGGTGAATGTGAAGGGAAGCCTTAAGGGATAAGTCTATGAGTCAGTGCCCAAACTGCAGTTTCAAGATTCACATTTCGCCTCTATGCCTTGGCTTTTGCTACTGTAAGTGGTTTCTGTAGAAGGTGAAGAAGAATGGCAGGCACATGTATGTGCTTCTGGATAAAACCCCTTTTCTGTTCAAACTAAGAAAGTTATGACGGGGATGTTAATGAGTCCAAGTTTTCTCCCTTGGTGCTGCAGAGGGTTTCTAGCTTGTGGATGCCACAGAAGACAGAATGTGTTGACCAGAGGAAGTCCAAGAGCCACAAATTGTTGAAGACTAAGTGAGTGTCCAGAGAAAAGGCAAAATTGTTCTTGTTCTTACACTTCATCTTGAGCATACACTTTTGAAGACTGCAAGCTGGACTGGAAGGACTTAGAGTGATCAAGTTTAAATATGCTTCATGTTATATTCAGTAATGCTCCAAACCAGTAAAAATTGTTCATCTTAATACTAGACAATGTCACCTTGAGAAAAGCTGTAGTGCACCAACAGAATTAATTTCTACCAGGTTTTGTCCTTTTTTCTTTCCAATTGCACGTACTGTGTTTCTTCCTGATCTGTATAAAATCTATGCTTTTCAAGATAAGTGCACTTCAATAGTACAAATAATATTTTCTTCTCCATCTCAGCTGTTGCTCTGACATGAGCACAACAAAAGGAGAATGCAAGGTAAAAAAGGGGAATTAGAGCTAGGTATCATGATGGCTTTTCAAGCAGAAATGCTTTCATTTCTGTAATGTATATCAAGCCATCACATCCTTTTTTCAGCCCCAGCCATCTTAGTGTAAGTGGTGTACTAGCCAATTCCCATTCATTTGTTTCTAAAAGAGGAACATGTTGTTTGGCTTTGTTCAGGGTAGATGAGAGCGAACTTTGATTTTAATAATTTTTTAGCAACTCCACAGCTAAAATAACTACAAACCTTTCATACACTAAAAAAAACCCCATGCATAGGGCTGCAAAAATCTGTCAGTGCATTTGCAGGAGGAACAAACAGCATCTAATGTAAGTATAATGGAATTTGGAGTGACACCCAGGCTGTGAGCAGCCTTATGTTGTCGTGCCTGGTGTGCAGAATATCAAAAACTCTCTTAAGAACTCAAGCTTCCTTTTCATCAGGATGTTTCTCTTTCTGTTCTTCTGTGAGCACTGTATGAACCACAAACACTACAAAGGATATTTGTCCTGCAAGTGCATCTCTGTCTCTATTCTGGCCTTGCATTTGTCTTCTAAATCTTACCTAAAAACAGAACATGTCAGATGATAAGAGAGTCCTTTAGTATTTAATTTTACATTACTTTTTCGAAGCTCTTCCTGAAAAGGGAAAAATCTTTACAGCCAAAATTGCTCACAAACAGAGTAAGTGACAGTTGTTATCCTGAGGACCTCGCAACACTGTGAGACAAAAGCAGAGGGGAAAAGTGATTTTTTGTGGAGACCAGTGCACTCTGTAAGACCTCAAGCTTCTAATACAGCCCTCATCTTTTACATTTATTTTGAAGTCAAAACAGCTAATAGTTACAACAAATCCTAACATCTTACTCAGGCAAAGCATAATAAGCTGGCATTAGTTATGAAAGACACCACTTTGCTTCAGATACAGATAAAGTGGATGGGTGAACAATATCATCAAATCCTAGGAAAAAAGGATTTCCTGTCTAAGGGTTTTTTTGCAAGATCAAACTACAGATTGGATAAAATTCAATTCAAATTTCTGTGAAACTGAGAGAATTTATATATTTTAACATACAGCCAGGTGAAAATGTGGCTGTCTTGACTGAATTATTTTTTGTATTGGTAACTTTGTTTGAAATGAATGTTGAAATGCATGAAATGTGCCTACTTCTGAAAGTCTCATACATTTTCAGGGATTGTGTTTTCTGAGAACATCTTCTGTCTGTCTCCTAACCTAGTGAGGTATTTTTTGTGGTATTTCACCTCAGAAATGGACAGATTTGGAAGCAGAGGGTAACTTTGTTTCTCCAGCTCTTGAATTTTCTGACTATATATGGATTTTGATTTAAAAGTTATAACTTTAGTGCATTTTCAAAGGGAGAGACACGCTAGGTTTTTTATTTGTGAGGATATACACTTGAGCAAGCCATAATTATGTAAATAAAGCCAGGGGAGAGAAATTAATGTCCTGCAGAAGTGCAGGAAATCAACCCACTGCCAATGTAGCCATGTTTTAAGGACTCAGGTAAAATGACACTAAAATATTTGACTCTTTTTTTCTAGATGAATGACTATCCTAAATGTGCAAAGGAAAGGTAGGAAAATATAATTTAGAATGTGTCCATGAACAACACCTTGAATTTAGGATTTGGCTGCCAGAGTTCAGTAACCAATTAGGGAAGATGAATCGAACCATCGACATAATAACAAGTACACAGGGACAAAGATGAAATAAAAGAGTGGAAGTTGGCTACATTTTTGTAGTGGAGGCTATAAAAGGCTACAGTATGATCTGAAAAGGAGTTGGATCTGCCAACCTTGCTGTTTTTTACTGAGCTTCATCTTTTTACTGTTCTGTTTCTCATTGACACATTAGCTGCTGCACCAATACATCACATGCACATGGCTAAGTCAATCCTGAATTAGATGAGCCATGGAAAACCATAGAACCTGCCAACAGAGAAGAGATTTAGCCAAATATTTCTAAGTAAAGCCTGAGTATGCTCAAACTGCCAAAGAGCAGCATTTGCAAAGACAGCGGGGAGGTAGACGGACCCACTCGGCAGTGATCTAATCAACTGATCTTAAACCTTTGCTTGTCTGACACTTCTTGCTCGTAATAACACAGAAGGAAGATTGTGTAGGAGTGAGTCATATTGAAAAATCTTGTTCTTTAATGATTGGAAGGAACTAAAATGAAAGCTAGAAGGCCTTTGAGGCAGGTTTTGCATTTCAGATGATTACACCAGTGCCATGTCAGATCTGAGTAAATAAATGCTTTTCTAAATAAAACAGAAAAAGTGATTGTTTTTGTCTCTTCATGTCCTGCACTAGTGCTTCACCCATTTTTACTGCCAGCATACGGTAAATGTGATATGACATGCAACTTTTTTGATCAACCACAAAGAAGTTTTCCAGTATCTATGGAGCCAGCTAGTAAGCACAATTTATAAAACAATGAATGACTAACCCCTGTAACCATTTTAATGACCCTAAAATAAAGTGCTTAGAGCAACATCTGTCTCAGCAGCTGGGTTCTCTGCATGAGTGGGCAGAGCGACACATTGGGACAAATTCTGTTCTCCCTTTTGACAGAAACAATTGCAGCAGATCATTTTTATCGTAATCAATTTAGGTACAGTTTCTTGGAAACCATCTGTGTAGTGTTCATAGATTGTGCTTAAGAATTTAAATGTGTGTATTTTTGGTTGCTTGATGTAGCATCTGCTAATGACCACATAAGTTCCAGTTTTTATGCATAAAGCTGTTTCCTTGTAAAGGGATTAGTAGAATGACTACTTGATTTTATCCTTTTTACTACCCAATAAGCTGTCGCAGCTTGAATGACATCCGCCACAGAGTGTAAGTTACAGAATTAATTGCATTTTCGAGCTGGAGTTGAAGTCACAAGGGTAACAAAGCATTAGAAAAACATTTTATTACATTTCTCTCTCAAGTTAGTAATTTAAAATTAATACAGGTTTTGTACGATCATTTTAAACTAAAGAAGAAAAAACAGCTTTTTAGATCAAAGATACTTTTTCAATTCTTCCCTGGTTTTCCTGTCATTCTTTATAAGCTTTAAAAAAAACCAACAAAACTAGTAACATTTTAAACAAGTATAAAAATAAAGACCAAAACCGTGTTTTATTTTCCATTTATTTGAGAATTATCTGAGAAGATGATTTTTTAAATTTTAGGAATATACTAAAGAGGCATTCTTTTTGAAAAAAATATAAAAACATTGAAAATATTTAGAAGAATAATAATGAAATTAAATTCTGATTCTTTTTCTAGTGTTACACAGATTTAGTATCTTATTAGGTTATCATCATGAGGGCATTTATGATTCCATATACAGACCACACAAAATTCATACACCAGCCCTCCGCTCTCCTAATGGGTGCAGAGCTGGGGCCTGTAACTGTGCATGAGAGACTGGGGTTCATAGAATGCTTGCTCAAAGGAGAAATACTGAAGGAAAGCTCAGAGGAAATAATAATTAAATAAATTCAAACAAAACAAAACAAAACAAACAAACAACAACACTTTATAAGGCAGATATTTACAATTTTCTTGTTTAAAAGGATTTTGATGATGTAGTGTGCTTACCTCAGGCATCAGACTGAGGGTTTGGGATGCATTTTCTCAAAACAGAGGCACAGAGACACTTTTCTAAATAAGTAAAAGAAAAACACCTCCTCCCTCAAAGACTGGGGAAAAATATTTGTAATAATTCTATAGAAATTTCCAATATCTAGGTGGCCACATGAGTGCACACCAGGGCTGCTATATATGTGTGTGTTGAGACATACATGAGTGGTTTTACACTCACAGTCCAAAACAGGGATAAGCTAGTTAATTTTCCCTGTTATGATGAAAGGCCATCTCTGAGACAAATCTATGTTTTTCAAGGAAATATGTTCACTTCTTCTTATGGGAATTCATTGGATTCAATTCGGTTACAAACAACAGGGGAAAGGATGTATTGTTACATTCCCAAAACTAGCTAAGAGTCAGAAAGGAGAGACGTAGTAATAAAACATTAGTAACAGAAAGTATTAAAGCTGCATCAGACATGCAGAGATAATTTAATGTATCTATTAATTATCCAGAAATGGAGTCAAGCAGTAAGATAGTAATATTTGCAGATATCATTAATTTATTTAGGTTTTATTCAGATCCAGGGGGACAGTGAAGAATTTCATAAAGGATAAGCCACCCTAAAATAATACAGTGGCAGATTAGCACACTTGATTAAATTTAAGTCAGCCAATTGAAAACGTATAAAAGAAAGAAAAACAGACAACGTGCAATTAAACTTCATAAATCACTGACGGGAGATAACACTAAGGCCAGGACTTTAGCAAAAGTCAGTGGGGAGCTGGACATTTATATGAATATTGAGAATATGCAGAGTTATAATAATAAATGCTAAAAATAGATGACAGAAAGGAATGTAAACCTCATGTTCAGGAATTTAAGCCAACTTTCAACTCTTAAGAATGAAGATAAGAGAACTTAATGTGTGTGGATGACTTGCTGTCCACTGTGGGACTTGTGCTGCCCTCTGGATGTAGGGCTATGGAGAGTAGGGACAGAGTGAGCACTGCCTCAAGTCTGATCTAGCTTGGAAAGCTTTATATTTCTCTAAATCACTCTTATCAGTGCTGCTTTGCATCCCAAAACAAACCTTCTTCCCTGGGATTTGGAGATATTAAATTTGCACTGTAGGAATTCTTAGACATACTCAATTTGCAATAAGTTTGCAGAAAGATTCTCAAATTACAGACAGATTGTAGTTCACATCCACACTGTGTATCTTAAAGGAGGACTAGAGTGGTGAGTCTCAGATGAAGCATGTACCTCACTAGATCTTTGTGTCATCAAGACCCAGATCAAACAAGCAAACACAGCCCAGATTGAGTTCAGAAAGGTTCTGTGGATTAATTCACTTCTGCAGCCCAAGAGGCCACTTCAGAAGAAACATTTTGCCAGTTAGGAGTGTCTTTGGTAACAGAACAGCCATGTAGTCGAGATCCTAACGAACCCATCTCCTATAGTTTTATTGCTTAAATGACTATTCACAACTATGTAAATCTAAATGGTCTTATAATTTTATTCCCTTTTGGATTCTTTTTAATTTTCAATACAAAATGAAAATGCAGAAATAATGTTGACACTTAGCAGAAGAGGAGTCTGATGGCACGGGCAAACAGCTATGTTCCTGAGAAGAATCTCATAAAATCCATTTAATCTGTGGGAATTAACTGTTTACAAGAGATCCTACCCCCACCCTTCAGTAAAGCTGGATGATCTCTTTTTCCTTTGCTCTGCTGCAATATTTTGCACCAAAGCATTCAGTGAAACAACAAGCATGGAAGACAATGGCTTTAAAATAATACTGCAGCTTGCCTTGCTGTGACTTTTCTCATGTACCAGTGCCCTAACTCTGTTTAGAAAAGAGGTAAAAGCTTTTTGTAACCATGATCTGCATCATGGAAACAAATTCAATCTCCTATCAGATTTCTGAGGTAGCACAGGATATGAATTTGATATGTTCCTTATCTGAGCTGCTTTATTTATCTCTGCTGCATAATGAGTGCCCTTTGTGAGAGGAACACAAGGCTATCATATAAAATACCCTGTTAAAATGGTACCCAGCTGCAGAAAGTCTCAGAAGCATCTTTGGTTGGTAAATGCTTAGACCAAACGCTACTAACATTTTAAACATTACCTCTGTCCTGGGTTGATGCTAAATTGTATTTTACCATATTCCTCCCTTGTAGTTTTCTGTTCTGATTTAGAGAAAGGTTGTTGTTTTGTTGTTTGTTTTTTTTTTTCTTCTCACCTTTGTGGCCCTGAAAGATTTAATCACAGCCTTTTATCATTAGCTGATATTTCCACTGTGTTCAAAATACCACAGGGTAGATGCTAGCACTGTACAGCAGCACCTCTTCCTGCAAGCATATCAATCTATTGCTCAACAAACAAGGAACTATGCCAAAAGAAACCATGTTAAAGGAAGGTGCACAACAGCAGTAGGTAAAGGACATATTTGAAGTTAAAGCAGTACTGTGCTCAAGAGGATAAATGATTTGTTTTAATAATAATAGCTCTATGCACAGATTAGAAACCTAATTTGGCATGAATCAACAATAATGCTAAAACCATTCTCATGATCTCTCATTTGCTTTTCCATATGAACAGTGCCTTGGAAACTGAATAATGGCCTGTATTTTATACTTCAATACATATTTTAATTGCACATTTATCCAAACAAGGATAATATTAGGCAGATCACCTTCACAAGCTCTTGGTAGATTTTATCAGCCTGCTGTTCTCTTCATGCTCCTAGGAGATTTTATAGTTCCTAATGTTTTGCTTAGTTTCTGTGCTGTGTGTATTATATAGAGCTACTAGGAATGACCTCCCACAAGAAGGCTTCTCCAACTTTCCCAGGGATAGCTGGGTGATTTGCAAAATCTACAAACACTGTATGATTTGAGCTTCTCCTTCCTTTCCTTTTCCTATAACCACAGTTCCTGTGTTTTTTTAGTCACAGATAGTCACAGTTCACTCCTTTGATTTGTGCTCTCTCATTTTCTACCTTGACTCCTCACATTTCCATTTCTGTGTCTCTGCTTGATCACATTTTTCAGAATCATAGGATCATCAGGTTTTTGAACATGGTTATCTTTTCCAGCATATCTTCTCTTATCCTTCACTAATTTATGATAGTCTCTATATCTTGTACTTTTTCCCCTTCACAATAAAAAAATTCTCCAGTTTCTTCTTGATAATAATTTTTTTAAAAATACCAAGTGAATTCCCTTTCTTCTCCAAATGCCATTCATGCTGCCTTATTTTATTTTTAAAATTGAGAATATATTCCTGTTATTAGTTATGAAGATTTGTTCTCACTACATTTTTTTCCAATTTCCTTTCTCATTTTCTCCTCCCTTCACTTCTTGCATTCTACGACATCTGGTCTAAACAATGTTTCTAGTGGTGTTGACATTTTAGCCAAAATTCCACTGTAGTATTTTGTTCTCAGCCTGCCCTTGATCTGGTGTCAGCCCTTACCTTTCTATTAACTGATGAGTCTTTTTCTTTAAATCTTAACGATGCTGGAATTTCATTATTGCTTTTTTTTTTTATTTCTCCTTTTAAACTTTTTATTCTTCCTATGTTACATTTTTTTCCCTCTAGAGAGTCCAAGGATTGCCACCTTCATACTACTGCAGAGTCCAACAAATCATTATGGGTCCTCTTCTTTCTTCCTTCACCTCACCTCACCTCACCTCACCTCACCTCACCTCACCTCACCTCACCTCACCTCACCTCACCTCACCTCACCTCACCTCACCTCACCTCACCTCACCTATGTAATTCAAACACATTCAACAGCTCTTCCTATGCAAAGAACACTTCTTTGCTTCAGACCCCTCTCCTTCTGGTCACACTAAAACCTCATCCCGAGCAGCTCTTCATGTATCCCTGGTCATCTATTCTGTTCAGAAACAAAGTTCTTAAACTTTTTGTTTCCAATGCCCACAAGCTCTCTCTGCTTCTGTTTTTTTCTCAGTCATGGCCTCCACTACCCCTCAACCAGTAAATTAAAATAAAACTTTGAAGATTTCCGCCTAGAAATTGCGCTTAAGTGTATTAAATATAAAGAATTCAATAGCAAGCTTATTGAAAAACACTTATTGGTTCCAACCCCAGGAATATTTGTGATTAGCACCATGGTCATAAGGACATGAAGATACACTTCAATCTGTGCCACATTATAACTATGGTTATCTAAAGAAAGAAACCATTGCTGCTCTGAATAGAAAATCTTTTTTCCTAATAGCTAGTCACAACAAATTTATTCCAGACTTTTGATTTTGTAAAAAAGCAACTGTTATAAAAAGGCTTCAGATGTTTTCTACAGAAGCCCTCAGAAAAAAAACAAAACAACAGAAGAGCCAGCAGTTCTCTCTACCATAAAATCTGAACATGAACTTTATTAATATTCTTAATAACCAGAAAGCAATTAGTGGAGTGCCATAGTTACACTGGAATAATTGCTGTTAAATGGAAATTATGCATTTTTTTCTAGAAGTTATACACACATACATTTTTTAGCTAGAAAACACACATAAGACTGCTGTGCACAGACCCTCAGTAGAAAACTGGGCAATTGTCTGTGCCTGCATTCATTTGTAGACAGCATAGCCAAGGGTCATTAGTTTAATAGGATATTGGTTTTTTCTGTCTCTCTAAAACGTCTGTTGAAACATCCTCCCAGGAGCCAAATTGAAGAGGTGAGGAAATAAACAGCAACTGACAGCTTTGATCATTGACAGCCAGAGATCCATTCAGCCCAGAAAGTACCATAGGGTAGGAATCAGAAAAAGCAGTCACAGAGCAAGGAAATAATGACCCTGCAAAAGAGCATGTTCAATGCCTGAGGTAAATACACTCTGAACAAAGGCTACATCCAACGAAGACTATATAGAGGACAACAGGTGAAAAAAAGTACAGAGAGGCAACTTATGGGTCATGCAATGAAAGTGATGGCACCCACAGGAGTGAATATTGGAGGTGGAAAGAGGTTAGGAAGATTAAGAATTAATTCTGGATTACTTACGCATACGGGTTAAGAAATAAACGAAGGATTTCAGTGAAAGTGAGGGCAATGGATGTCATTTGAGTGATTTCATTTAGTATTTGATTTACCAATTATCATTTTTAGCCAGCAACACAGTTTGAGCTCCAATATGATGCTTATGTGTCTGTGGAGAGATATAAAAGGGATTGATTGCTGCAGAACTTGTTGCCTTCCCTACAGTGATGTGCTGAAGGGGAGATCCCAGAGACAGCTGGGAGTGATTTATGGTTGTTACAGTTTCACTGCCAAACCAAAGGTAAAACTGGGATGATTCCCCTTCCTCTGATAAAATTCTAGCTTTTTCTGGGTAGTTGTAAATAATCTATGCCAGAGATGAGTTACTCTTAGGGAGACAAAATGATGCTGAAGAGCCTTCTCAGGACTTCAGAATGGATTGTTTCACATTTTTGGCAGGTATTTTCAAAGTGGTTTGGAGGGAGTTATATCTGGAAGCCTTCATCTGGTTTTATTCTCATTCCTGTTCAAGCTTTACAACTGGAGAGATAGAGCTATTCTCTAAATATATATCAAAATATATAAACTATAGATCTAAAGCAGACTTTGCTTCGAGTCGGGATTTAAAGCCCTAAAGCATCTCTGACAACTGCTGTTCACTCTTTCCTCCACATTGTCAGGACAAAGGAGTTTTGTTGAACCAGGAAAAACCCATAAACTTCAGAGCATTTATTCTTTTTTCAACACAGGTAGAAAAATTCGTCCTTCTTAATGTAGTATAAAAATCTGAATGAACCTGGGGTTCTCAGTTGAAAATTCCTATATTAAAACATCAGTAGCATATCACAGCATTGCTGTGTTATACCTTGTTGGAAGATAACTGATTTCCCCAAGAAAAGTGTTTTTTATATTGTTTTGGTTTGCTTTGTTCTAAGGGAGTTTCCTCAGTCAGGGTAGCTCTAGCACAATACACTCAGCTCACAGTCTTCTAATGCAGTAGCTCTAATGTAGCAGTAATGCAGAAAGTCTTCTGGTCTTATTGTCTTGGTTATAACTTGGACCACTGAACAACCCCTTCCAACGCAGAGTCTTTCACCTGGAAAGGAGGAAAGGTAGCAATTCATACATCAAAAGCAGTGCAAACAGCTGACAGCCATCTCCTGCTCACAACACACTCAACACATGGAGCAAAAGTGCCAATGTCACCTGTGGGAGGGAGCGTGGACACTCTCCCTCACCTCCTCAAAAATATCTCCCTTCTCTGGCAGCAGCAGCACCAGCCAAACGTTTGTGTCAGGCTGCAGCTGTGAGGGGAGGAATGTCACATGCTCAGTTGGAGGGCAAAAAAATCTCCATCTGGCCCTCATTGTTACTAGGATTAGACCACCCCTGACTTACATAATTAAGATATAAGTAAACAAATATAGAAGCATCATAAATATGGCAATAAACGAATGTCTAAATAGCATTATATTTCACTTCTAAATGCATCATTTTGTAATATACAGCTATATTTACTTAAGTGTCTTCACATGTAGAAGATTGGATATGAGCCATTGGAAAGGATGAAATTTCATTTTTGCAAGGTTAAAGAAGTAGACCCAAACACTAGCATGAGGATTAGAAGCAAATTAGATACAACCACATAAATGGTACAATCCTTATTTCTGTTTTATTGTATTTTATAATTACTAATTGCATCTGACTTTAAATGTGCTTAACTTCTCTGCCTCGTATTTTTCACTGTTTCACTTCCCTCTATTTATTTTAGTATTAACCTGATCTTACCTCTCTCTGAAACTCACTTCATTTTGTTCAGGGAGGGAAGTCCACAATTACCCTATGAAATACCAAAATAAACAATGACCTGGAAAATGGTGAGCTGTCAACAGCTGCCTTATTTCTCATTATTCAGGTCATGTTTCTACAGATGAAATAAAAATAACTTCTCTCTCAGCCACATTTAAATGCAATATACATTTTTCTCACCTAAACCTCCTTCCTTTTCAGGAGTCTTTGTGGATGTGGTTTGGAGAATGCAGCAAGATCACAAATAATCCCCATCTTGAAAGAGCTGTAGAGTAACTGTCCACCAGAGCTGTCTATATACATGTGTATTTCCCCAACTCTGTCAGTGAGAAAACAGCTTCAGACTGCTGACATCCAGAAAAACTGTACTGTGTATGCATTATGAAATGATCCTGAAAAAGTCGAGCTGATGCTTGACATTGCGCACACCTGCATATTAGGGGAACAGAGAGCCTTCCTGTCCTTGAGTGTGCCCACATCCTGTGCAGGTGCTTGGAGAGGGATGCATATACAACTGATCTTCCCTGGAAGACTGGAAAATTAACTCTGACAGAGAAGTTTGCAGTTAATAATATTACTCATCTTCAGCTGATAGAGGTGCCTCACGGCACTGAGACTGATTTGGGGATCTCATAAAAATGCCATTGCCTTCTTTCACTCTTAATTTGACAGAGAAATGATTTCTAGAGCTACTCAGTGCTCAGGACAGTGTCAGAATGCAAAATTAGAAGTCCAAAAGTCAATTACTTGAAATATCTGAAAAAAATTGCCATTGTAGTCCTTGAATTTGTGATGGAGGTCTGACTGTTTGCTATGGGGATCTAGTGGACTTAGGCTGATGAGAGCCTTCAATCACTGAAGCTTGACAAAAAGCCATCTTTGCCTGAAGGGGACAAATTTGTGAAATTTGCATCAAAGCTTTGCACAATCTTATTTCTTGAAAAAAGGTCATCCATAATGTTCACTAGTATATAAAAACACACTGTGGGAATAATTCAACCATTAATTGTATCATTCTGCTGTGATTTGACTCATTATCTCCCATTATCTCCCGGGCAGTGCTAGGGTGTTTAGGGGACATGGTTTTCCTGTGTCCAGCCCTTGTGTTGAAGTGCTCAGAAAAGCATAAAGGTCTTTTCTTCTCCCACTGAGTAGAGTGTCTTTTAAACAAAGCAGTGCCTTTACTGTTCTGTGTTTCTGTAGCAATGACCAAGGAGCTACTCGGTTCCTTGCCAATTTGCCTGTGTCCCTAAGGTAGTGGCATCAGCTGGTTGTCTCCATTCTGCTGTAGATTGTGACAGGCATTTCAATAGCTCATCAAATTCTGTTTTCTGAAAAAAGACTGGAGATGCAACATGCCACAGAGAGGAGGAAGACAACACAGATTTATTTTTTTTCCCCAGAGAAGTGAGGGTGCACTTCTCACCTACCCTCCCTGACAAATACTGATTGTGTGCTCTATTCATTATCTAATCATCAGGATACCTCTCTGGAATGTGCAGTAATGTCACCTGTTTGGGTATAGACTTATAGATCATTAGGGCCTTTAAGAAAGATGAGGACAAAATAATCCTCAGTATGAAAGATGCCACTGTCTCTATATGGCCTCTTTGCAGACCTGAAGCTCCCTGTAAACACCACAAAGGAGCCTGTTAAACTGGTAATTGTTATTTCCTTATAGATTTCTACAACTAAGCCATTGAAACAGAAGCATTTGCAGTGCGATAATCTCATTGTAAAATGTACCTCGTAAAAACAAATATGACTGCTTTACCCAGAACCTACCTATTTCTGGCTTTTTAACTGTAGATTATATGACTTCTGCCCAACTTATTCTGGGGGTCATAACAAGAAGGAAACACTCTTGGCATATTTCTTAATATGCTCTTCACTTAATGTAACATTTACATCAATACACATGGCACAATGTGCACCGTATAATTTTTGTCTTTCTTTTTTTTTAGAAAGTGTTGAGGAGATGACATCAGGAATAGAGTGAAGCTTATCATTAACAGAGCTAGAATATGTCCCATCTGAAACCCAGGTGGGTTTGGCAGATGGATATAAAGTAGTAAATGGAATATATCAGTAGAGTGTGCAAGCTGGTGAGAGCTAACTGCCTGAGTTATTTTTGTTCAGTTGAGCCGATTGCTATTTTCTATAATGATAAATGAATTTCATCTTCCAGATTTTAAATTAGTATATTTCTCTGAATTTTTATANTATATATGTATAAAGTTGCAACATATATTTCTCAATATACACTGAATTGACAAGTTATTATCAGAGTTACAGATCTATAAAAACTTGCAGAACAGTGCAGAAGAGTGCTATAAAAGCATAATTAGCTTATATTGCTGTAAAAGAAACAAACCATCCTTAAGATGGCAAACCCTCACTTTTTTGTTTTTGGGGCCATTTCGTTTTTGTCACTGTGGTAACAATCAGCTTTCAGATCAGAAATTTCCTCATATATTCATAATAAGTGAACCTACTTGAACTAAGTATCGTATAAAATGGGTAAAAAATGTAAAGAAATTGCCATACTCTATCTTTCTCTTCTGTCTCTGAGTTCTCCCTGTGCTCAGGTACCCTCCCTATGCACGAATTTGGCTTTGCCATTTCCATAAGCAAAGAATTATAGCTCCAAGCACTGGGCAGATGTTAGACATTTTGTGAGAATGGGAGAGCCATCATGGCAGTTTAGAAGTGAAGATTTCACATATAGGGTGCATATGCACATACCTGCATGTTATTCTCAGGATGGGGGCTGGGACAGACCGTAACCACATCCCAGTTTCAGCTGCATCCTAGAATAGTTCTGTTTCTGCCTAAAGTTTGTTTTCTTTTCAGCTCATTCCTGCCTCTACTGTGTCCTGGAAGGTACTAGTAGGCAGGCAGCAAAGCTTGTCTTTTGGGGAAGGGCTACTCTGTTGTTTCTTCAGGGTCAGCAGAATGCAGCACAGTGTCTGCTTATTTGTTTAATAAAATACTGCACTTCAGTTTCCTGAATGTTTGTTTAAGCATCAGATACCTTTTATAAACCCTTATTTGGTGACAAAACCCATGAAAACAGTCTTGCCATGTCCCACAGCAGCACATGGTGATTTGACTATATGTTGATATGTATTTCATACATTCAATTTCAGAGCTCTGCAGTCAGCTGAAATGCATATGGGGACTGCTGGCCCTCCACCACCTGAGTTCTGCTCTTCTTCCTATACCCTGAGACTTTAAAAGCACCTAACACAAATTGCAAAGTTTCTTTTGAACAGTGGGAAGAAAACAATCCCCCTTTTAATTTAAAACATTAAATTCCAGTCTGTTCATGCTGGTGAGCACCTTTTTCTGCTCTTCTCCCCTCCCTTTTGCCTATTTTGTGCTCCCCTCTGAATTTGCACGCAGCTTTTGTCTCTTCCAGAAGTCACTGAAGCAGAGACTTAGCAGAGTTCCAATCAGCTCATTTTGTGGCAAGTTATTTCCCACTACAGCCTGAAACAGGAGATTTCTAACCCTGCCTGAGTGGCTAAATTTGCTATAGATTATTATTTTTCCATACCTAACTGCATTTAAAAATCTCTGCTATAAAGAAGGCAATCACTGAACATGAAGTTTCAGCAGCATACACACCATGGCAACTACAATAATGTCTATAGTATCTGGGACTATTTTAGCTAGAGTGTTTTGGTTTATTTTTCCATAGTAGTCTAATAGTTAAAGAGGAAGAAAGTTGAATGATGAATTATGCATAGCAATAACATTTTCATTCGTCCTGCAACACAATGTCTTTGCTATGGTTTCTGTCATAATTTTTCTAATACTGACTTCTGCTTGTTATTTGACATTGTATTTCATGGGTATACACTGAACATTCAGTATGTGGACATGAGGTAACAATAACATCTGTTTTGTGGGAGGTGTGGATTTAGGGCAAATAATCGCAGTAGCAACACAGAAATGTGGTATTTTTACAGTTGCTTCAGCACACAAAAGGCACATGAGATTCTTGAAAATTCCTAGAGATGGGAAACAATGGAGCCCCTGTTGATACTAAGGTATTCAGGATGACTAAAATTACTTGTTTATTTCAAGTCTGAGCTTATAAATCTAACATTCTCCTCCCCTGCTAAGTTCTTTTTTACTTCTAAAAAAGTATGAGATGTTTAAAAAGATCCAGGCTCAGAAACAGAAGTCATACCTCAATTATTTCTACATCTATGGATCCTACTACCTCTGCTCATAGCGGGATATAATGTGACCCTGCAGGATAGCAGTTTTTATGCCAGTGTGCAGTAGGATATACCTCCCATTCTCTGCTCAGCAACGCTTCTGCTCCAAAATGAAACATGTTAATCTTTCTTATCAAACTTTCTGATCATGCAAGAGTTCTACAAATCAGATGTATGTTCCCTGAGGATGTCTTTGCTTGAACATAGTATGCCAACATTCAAGGTATGAATACAATTAGTAATATTTTAAATGTTTGCTGATTTCTCCCAGTAACAAATAAAATATTGACCAGAAATATTACTCGGTCTACTGGAATCTACTACTCATGGGACCTGCAACTATTATCCAATGGTTTGACTTTGTATCTGCATTTCACTGTCCAATACCCTCATTGCTATTGAGAACCAACCAGCTCTTTGCTGTAGACTTTACACCTCAAACAGGCTTCCTCCCAGGGTGGCAGTGGAGAGCACTTACTAGGGTGTAATCAGACCTCATGGTTCACTACCTCTTCACTTGCACGTTCATCCCTTAAGACAGATAAATCTGATGCAAATTTTTATTTTCTTTCTTTCAAGAGTTTCCCATTGCTTTGATTCAATAGAAGGAAATAAGAAGAAAACTGGTCTAGAAGACCAGAAGAACTTTGAACACTGACTTCTTGTTCAGTATAGTATGAGAAAATCAGTAATGTGTTAGTTCATTTCTTACTCAGCTAGCCAGCCAGCCATGCATCCAGCCAACCTTTTCTTTTTCAACAAAGATCAGTCAATGGTTTGATGATGTTTTTTGCATCAAGAACTTGGCTCTGAGTACAAAGATTTGCCCCTGCAAATCAGCACACAATCCTTCATTTGTAGCCCATGACTCAAATAATGGAAGAATTCTGCCTTAAAGAAAAACCAAACAAACTAATGACATAACACAGGCATAGTTCAGAGCTATATCTTATTAATTATTATGTTAGGATGGGGACAGCACCACTCACTGAAGGCTATACACTGGTGATGCAGCACTGAGCATTGAAATTAAAATGCAAGTAATTACTTGAAATTGGATGTTCATTTCCACAAGCGGAACAATTCTTAAACTCATTCTTAAAAATAGGCACCATGTTATCTGTGCATAAGAAGGAAATGCATGCAATTTTTTTTTTTTTTTT